>CM056720.1:31251009-31443859 GCA_029844215.1 Przewalskia tangutica | reverse complement strand
GTATTTCTTTCCACCACCGTTATGCCTCCCGGCGTAGGAAACAAGCTGAGCGAGCAGGAGAAACAGAAGCGTGCCGAGGCTGCGAGTAAGTTTAGAGGGTTCACGAGGCCTGAGCGACCAAATCATCGCACAGGATGGTATTTCATTCGGAGTTATGCTATATCACTTTGGCCCAGTGAGTTTTGCGGTGGCGGCGGTTCTGCTTTAGCGCCATGATATTTGAACAGCAGGTTCGCGGCCAGGAGACGATGAATGTGGAGTGCAGAAAGCGACCACATTACTAGCTATGGATTTGGCTACCGAAAGTATACGATGTCTGCGAATCTTGAGGACTATCTAAAGAAGTGCGATGCGAGTAATTCTTGATTGGGCTTGGCATGGCCTGCATGCGGGCTGCTTGCTTATGCGCGGCCGAAAGCGTAGATAAGCGGGTTAGCAGGGCGGCGAGAAAAGGGCGAGCGGCAGGTCGCTGGTAACTTCCCGAGGCGAAATCGCCTTACCAGGCCAGAACGATATGCACAAATATATCACGGTCTGAAAGGTCTCGCGGGGTTGGGGCGTTAGGGTATGCGGGAGTTGGTGGAGCTCAGGCTTAGGTTCCATTCGGCGTAGGTTCGGCCCGGTAGGATTGATTTCTCCCGGTATTCACAATGTGACGGAGGCGTCATCGGGAATGTCGTCTTTTGTTGGTACTTGTTTTACTGCGGCCGTCGAGGCCGTGTGTCGAAAGGATGTCCTAGTAGAGGACTTAGCCTTGAGATCGGTGGGTAGTTAAATGCGTCATGTTCCAGGTATCGCCCTGCAGGCGAGTTTTATTAAACGACTAAGGGAGTAAAGCGATAAATCTGGTTAGATCCTTAACATACAGAGATCGATGGTGTGATAAGATGGGTATATCATAAGGGCTATGTTACGATAGCGGTGTGTTAATTGTGATTAGAAATCATGGTTAATGTAGGGAAAGATTGGGGATAGAGAAAGTGTGAGCCTTAGAGTGTTATGCGTGGAGACATAGAGGTAAGGCCGTCTCGAGTAAAAAAAAGATGTATTGTTTATGTTTGACCCATAGGAGTGCATGGTGCACGTGAGTTATGTTTGTGGGATAAGTCACGAGTGAGTGTGGAATGAAGAGGGTAGTTGAGCTAAGAAGAGCTAGGTTTTTGTAACGTGATTAGTGAGAGTGGTGTTCGCCCGGGAGCTAAGCGTTTCTTGGCGTTCTTGGTCGGGTTGAGCCACGTTGCGGTCAACGCGGCATGTTTGGTGGTGGGGTCGGTTTGTGGTGGTCGCGCTTGTGGTAGGGTCACGAGGGTGTTAGGCGGGTTTAGTTAACGGCTGAGTTTGTGGATGCGTTCGACCGATGGTCGGGCCGAGGTCGGCCGTCTTGTCTTAGCAAGGCCGTTTTACTCGGCGGTGTTGATTAATCGAAATGTTGTAAGGTTGCAGGGTGCCTACCATCACGTGACGAGCGGTGGAGCCGAGTGCGGCTGTTTTGTTTACGAAGTTTTACCAAGCGGTTAAGAACTTCGGGTGAGTCTCGAGTCGCGTTCGCCTCGGGCGGTGTGTGAATTCGGGGGTAGTAGTGGGGATTGTTGTCTCTGTGGAGAAGTGTTTAAGCTACCATTCGATTGTTCGGATGTCGCCTTATGAAGCCTTGTAGGGGCGGATGTAAAAGTCAGGTCGATTGGTTCGATGTTGGCAATATTGAGATAGTTAGTTCGGACTTGTTCCGAGGTGTGAATAGGGTAAAGCTTGTCTAGAAGAGATTACGGCGAGCTGAAATCGTCGCGGATGTCGTCGGCGGCAGGATTCGAGTTGACGATCGGTCTTCTTGAAAGTACCGCGGGTTAGGTGTGGCGAGTTTTGGAAAAGCGAGAGAAGAACTTAGCAGTACTTTGAGCCACGAGTTAATGTGAAGAATAGGCGGGTTGCACATATGTTGCAATTGCCGTCGGCTTAGGAGGCGGTCGTCGATGCTTCGTGTTATGTTCGAGAAGAAATCGGAATCCATCAGTGTTCCCAGTTAATGATGACCACGTTAGAATAGTAACCAGTTTTGAAGCTGGCGATGTCGAAATGTGGTAAGGATCGAGTGTACAAGAAGTGTCACGACATCCTCGGGGATCGCGTAGTGATCATTACCGTTTGTTGGGTCGCAGGGTGACACTAGAACACAGCGACAAAGTGACAAAAGTGGTATCGGGAAGAAGCGAGCATGTATGGCGAGCATAGATGTGATCATTTCTTTGGTAAAGAGAAGGTCACGAAGGAAGTATATTTTAGACCCGGAGAAGGTTTTGTGGTGATATTGGAGGTGTTTCCTCGTGGACTTGGATGGAAGTATTTGCGTGGATGTTTGTGGCGGGTGTGGCGAGGATTGTTTAAGTAAGTATAGTAGTGAAGACTATCTTGGCGCGTTGTTTGAGACTTAGAAGGAACATTCGGACGAATGTTTCTAGGAGGAGAATGTTATACCGTATTTCGAGTATGCGTAGGCGTGCGTAGAAAGTTTGGGCTTTAAAGTAAAGGCTTGGCGATTTTTATTTAATGCCTGACCGGTTAGAGTCGTTTTTCGGCGAAGCGTTTTCCACGGCTTCGTAGGGAAAATTACGGCTATGTCATTTCTAATTTTGCGGATTTTTCAGAAGGCGAAACATTTTTGGACCAACGAGAGGCGACACTTGTCACCCTCTCATTGGGCTGCGTTAAGCGGTGAAGTTGGGCGGTGCTTGACATTTTTGTCAAGTAGTAGGTAGGATATTTTTGTGGTAGATGGATAAGGTGCACTTGGCATGATCTTGGCCCTACACTTGCACCTGGCTTGATCTTGGCCATTGGTTAGCCATGGCTTGACTATAATCACCCCTAAGCTGATGAATTTCTTACGTCAAAAGTGTGTTAGTCTTGAAATCTCTTCCCCTCCTCATAGTTCTCGTCCCTCCCCTTGTGAGGCTTTTAGCGAAGTCCCTCCCTTTTAAAGCTTGGCGAAGTACCCCACTAGTGGGAGTAGGGCGAGGGTATACACCCCACTTTTTTAACCTAGTTGTTTTAGTATAATACCCTCTTCTTAGTAGAAATACTCTCAAAAGTATTGTTCTTATACCCAATTATTAGTAGTATACCTTTTGTATTCTAAGGTTATCTTTATCTGAAAAGCCGAAATACTATTATACTTCCCTTTGGTCACAAAACCGAAACCACAGGAAAATCTCCATAGTTAGTTGGAGTAGTATGTAGAAGTTAGTTAGAACTTCTAAGAATTGGTTTAAATGGGTTGGGTATGCGGAGTTGGAGCTAAACGATTGCTCAGGATCGACTTCATACTTGGATAATTATGGGCTTATCGAGGTAATTATCTTGTCCCCCTATTGTAATTGGAAATTACATGTTGTTAGAATATATAGTTGGAGTATACTATATATAGAACTGAACGTAGCCTGTCGACAATGTCTTTTGACTTAAGCCTGAAGAATAAAGAAGCTGAGCCCGTAATTACAATGGGCGTATTTGATGGAGCTTGTGTTGTATTCTTGTAGAGTAGTATTGTACGTCCGGTTAGGCGTGTAGAACCCCCACTGGTTGGAGCTTGGTGGCCGGCCTCGATAGAGGAGAGATTTCTGTTGTGGCCCGTGGAGAGTCTTTGCGAATTTTACGTAGAATGTTCTACGATAAGATCTAGATGTTAATAAAGCGCGTGGCCTTATAGGTTGAAATGTATTGCGTGTTAGCGCGATCTACTTGGCTTAAGGGTAGTGGCAGAAGCGGACGAGGTGCTTGGAGGCGTTTTGCTTATTAGTCGATACTCGTCGCGGTATGTGAACCTCTTCACATCTCTTCTAGCATGATATATGTGTAACTATGTAAGTGCGATGAGCGTGCTTGGTGTTAAATGTATTTGATTGGTCTAAACATAAAGTGTTATAACGAACTTTATGGGAAGTTGGTTATAACGGACTTTATGTAGGTAAGAAAAATACTTGTGGTTTTAAAGGTAGCGATTTGAACTATAGCTGGTGGGTTATGTGATAATAAAAGAACTTGAGAGTGACTAAGATTTTTTGAATCATTAGAAAGAAAGAGTAATACTTGGTTTTGAAAACTTAAGAGTTATACTAGCTTTATGGGAAGTTAGGTATATATGGCTTAGAAGGTTTTCTTGATTTAATCGAATGTGTATCGACAAACCAACTGCGAGCGTTAATAAAAGGAAATGTTTTATTGATTAAGTATTATTAAACCGGTAGAAACTTCCATCTGCGTAGAAGCTAGATGAGACAAAATGATATTTCTCTTTGGGTCATTTGCTTCTTTGTAATAAGATTGTTATATAACAAGAATATCTACTCACACATAAGGCTTATGTTTCTCGGATGGTTTAAAAGAGAATTATATTCTTAAATGAATAAAATTAGGAACTCTGAAACCTTTCTAAAATAAGAAAGCGTGAACATTTGAAATTTGGCAAACTTGGAGCGTTCGAAAAAGAATGTTGTTACTTGGTTTTACAAAGAAGAGAAGTGTTTTGATTTACTTCAAAAGATAATCACTCTATTGTTATATACTACGGGTATTGTGTGACTTTTGTGAAAGTAACATATCTTTAAAGTTATTGTATAAGTACTTTTGGGGATAAAAACGATCTCGTTAATCATATAGTAGAAAGTACCTTATGTGTGAATAACAGTTGTATTGGTTTGTGATAACCTTGTAATACCTTACCGTGTTGATTTGATAAGTAATCATATTAGGATGCTCGTGTGTGTTAGTATTTTGTGATGTTTGTGTAAGGGGTTTTCCTTGATTGTGCTTATGTTGTTTAAGCGATAAAGCGTTATGTTGGTATTATACCACTTGCGGGTGTTTAGAAGGGAGTTTAGGCGCCCTCCGTCACGGGGTAGACTTCCGAAGCTGATGCAGGACCGTGATTCGAAATACCTCGAAATGCGGGTCACGAGGGCCTTATCGCGGGCTCTGAAGTTCGGAGGTTGGTTAATGCGGCGCTTTGTAATTAAATGCGGTTACTATGTGGCCCATGCGGTGCGAGTCGGGGCGATGCTTGGGAGTAAGCTGCCTCGATGCGGGGTTATACCTCATGCGGGCCTATGAGATTGGCCTATCGCGGAGGCTGCGGGGAAGTTCTAGGAGCTGAAGCGCCTTACATTTGATATTGCGGGCGGCGACCGGCTTGATCATGTAATGATGCAAGCCGAGATATCATGTAATCTGATTTATGACACTGTTAATCTTGTGGGTGTTAGTAATTATCGGCTATGTCGCCGTCTTCGTACCTGTCTTTGTTTCATTTGGACACGGAGTGGGACTGCTTTGTTCATATGTATTCAACTTGGTGCTCACTATCCGTTATTGGCTAGCAAGCTTGGTGAGGAAGGTATTCACGAACATGATTGATATTTGTGGGCGTGAGACCCGTTGTTATATTGGAGTGATGACTTTGAGGCGTGAGTCACGACTAGGCATGTTGCTTATTTATTGTATGAAGCAGTAGTTTGCGTTTATCATCACATGTCTCGCTTTCTACATAGACTACTATGATTTCATTCTGATATCTTCCATATTTCACATACTTAATTACCTGTTATCTTGACCTCGCCGAGAGCTGCGTTCAATCTGCAGCGGAGTAAGGTATGCGGTCGTTGATCCTCGCTCTTAGGGTCCGCGCAGTTCAGCGTTTGGGAAGCTCGCGGATTCCTCCGGAGGCTTATCTTGGTATAGTCCACCCCATTGATTACGTAGGTGCCCATTCGGCGGGGTATGGCGGGGAGCCACTGTCGCGTCGTTGTTAATGTCATATCATTCTTAGAGTGCGTAGTGCTATTATGGAATGATGGTAGAAAGGGATGTAGCTTCTCAAATTGTTATTTATATATATTGGCTGGTAACCGTTTTGGTTAACTTTGTCTTCTTATTTCTTAAATCTTTATTACATTGGTTTCATGTATTGTCTTTATGTTCGACGATTACTGCGATGTTGTATCAGCACTAGGGTGCGGGGTAAGAGCACGATCCGAGGAACTTGGAGCAGTCGGGTCGTGGCAGAGGAAGTTAAAAGGCGGAATAGCCAGATCGGCGAAGGCGAGCAGCGGTCCTTTGGTAACGCTTTTCGAAGCGGCGGACCGCCTCAGCGGCGATCTAGTTATGTACCTCGCCCGATGCAGTGGTCCTCCTCGATCTTGGGGCGTTGGGGTATTCGGGGCCCGAGTGAGAAACTCTCGAGCTCGAGAACCCAGTTCCACGGGTATCACGTGAGTGCTTGCCGGCCGGATTCATGTCTCGGTGTGCACGATGTAGCAAACATCGTCGGGAAGAATGTCGTCTTTGCGGTGCTTGTTTCACTGCGGCCGTCGAGCCATGTGACGAAGCGTGCTTATAGGAGAATCAAGCGACTTGGCGCGGCCTACTAGGATCGATGGCGAGTTCATCGCGCTACGATTATAAGCCTGCGTAGGAACTTATGATTAGAGTGGAGCGGTAACCGCTTGAGTATATCCTTAACCCTACAGAAACTTGTATGTTTGATGTTTATGTTAATGTGTTAAGTGTTATGTTAGGATAGCTTTGTGCTAAAATGTGATTTAGGAACAGTTGGGAAAAAGGGTAAGCTTTGGGGTGAGAAAATGATGAACCTTAGAATATTCTGGTTGAGACCTTAGATGTAAGGTGCGTCTTAGTACAAGATTTTCGCAGTGATCCTTGTCGAGTGTATTTTATGCCTAGAATGTATTGTGTGATAAGTCCTGGGTTGGGTAAATGAAAGTGGTATCTTTCATGATGTGATTTAACAAGATTGTTAGTGTCGGAAGCGAGTTGGCGCGACAGTGGGTCGGGTTGGGGGCGTGTTAGCGGGCCAACCCGCGATCTGTTCGGTGGAATTCGGCTCTGGGTGGTCGCCGGTGGTAGAATCACGAGGGTGCTAGGCCCAAGTTTAGTTGACCATCGTATAAGTTAGTGGGTGTGTTAGACGAGCGGTCGTGAAGGCGGGAATGGCCTTAAGGAAGATTGAGGCTAGTAAGATAACCAAGTTGGAGGTGGTGACTCGAGTGGAAAAGCGAAGCGTTGGAAGTATGGTGCGTCTTGGGAGAGTTCAAGTGTTGAAGAAGGCACGACGAGTAAGGAAGGAAGAGAGCGTGTGTTATTTCGTGGCGGTGTGGCGTTGGCAGCTTGTTAAAGGAACTTCATCGATGTCAGTCTTGAGAAGGAACATTGGGGCGAATGTTTCTAAGGAGGAGAATGTTATACCGCGTATTTCGAGTAATATGCGTGTGTGGACGTGCGTCTGAAATTTGAGCAAGTTAGGCATAGGACCGAAATTTGGGCCTGCAGTGCGAATGAAGTCGTTTTTCGGCGGCGTTTCCGGCTTTCGTAGGAAAATTAGGCTATGTCGTTTATATTTTTGCAGTTTTTAGAGGCGAAACATTTTGGACCAGCGGGAGGGTGGCGTATGTCACCTCGCATTGGAAAGCAAGTGGGGTGGCTTGGGCGATTGGGCGTCGAGAGGATGGTTGGCTTTGGCGATTGGTTCCTTGATTTGTGCCTTGCTGTGGCTTGTTTTGTGGGTGTTTTTGTGGAGTAGGGTTAGGGTGCCGCCGGCTTGGCGCCTCGATCTTGCCCGAGCTGCGAACCTGCATCGGAGTAGTAGGTCGGCCAAGTCTGACGCCTCGATCTTAGCGTATCATTTCGAATGCCATCGGCCCGACAATATGCCCAAGCGCCTGAAGTCGACCAAAACTCACATTTGGAAAACTTGGCGTGCAAGCTGGTCTGGGAAGCGTCGGCCACGACCCTCAAATGCTCGCATGCTCACGCTCTGGCGAGAATAAACAAGATATCATCGATGAACACTATCCTCAGCGTGTCCAAAAATGGTTTGAACACTCGGTTCGTCAAATCCATGAATCTGCGGAGCATTGGTCAACCAAAGACATGACCACTGAACTCATAATGCGTCAGGGTCTGAATGCGATCCTAGGGATATCCGCCTCTACGTTCGCACTTGATGATAGCGTCGCGGATCAATCTTGGAGAAGCATCTCGCACCACCCTGGTCGACAAATCATCAATCCACGGGAAGGGGTATACATTCTTAATGGTCACCTTGTTGTTGCACATGTAATCAACACGTGCGCGGCGTCCTTCTTCTTCACGAACAAAGCCGGCGCTCCCGGGGAGAAACACTAGGCTGATGAAGCCGCTTCTCCGGCCAAATCTCTAAGGCGATCCTTGACTCTACCGACTCGGCGGTGCCGTTACGTATGGCGGAATGGAAATAGGCGAGTGTGCGGCAATATGTCGATACAAAACTCAATCTCCTCTCGGGAGGATGCGGGAGTCATGCGGAAACACGTGCTGGGAACTCGTGACTCTTGGAGGCGGTGAAAATCTGGTGCAGCGGCTTGATTATCAAACACGGCGAGATGGTAGATATACCCGCCACGCACCGTCTTACAGCCTTGAGGTGGGAAATAAACCTACCGCCGGCGTACCGTGCTCCTCCCACTCGACAGCCAGGCTCCTCGAGCTGGAACGTACTACTCTCTCTCTGCGATCTACATTGGCGTAGCAAGAAGCTAGCCAATCCGTCCCGTAATCGCGTCGAAGTCGATCATCTCCGACTCTGTCAAGTCGGCTGAGGGTCGTGTAAATGGTCACGGGACAAACTCTATATACCCGAGCTACCAAGATCACCTTTGGCGTAGCTACCTCGAAAAGGGTCTATGGACTCGGGCTCTATCCTATCCTACTAGCGAGGGAGATATAGGGCCAGTAGAACCGGATCTATCAAGCATACACATCAAACCAGAGCGATAAGGTACCTTGGCGACATCGGTGAGGCCTCACGATCTGTCGGTGGACAAAGCATATATCGCGGTTACGAGGACCGCTAGAAGCGGACTGCGCCCGACCTCTGCCGCGACCGATCCATGTACCTTGCCCTCGGGGCGATAGCTGTCGAGGATGAAGAAGCGGCGCAGACCTGGTGAGCCTACCGCGGCGCCGCCCGGTCGGACAAACTCTGCAAAGTGACCTGCTGGCCTGAAGTATAGCAAGCTCGGTCTGACTCGAGAATGGTATACGCCGCAGCAGCTGAAGCGAACCTCGAGCAGTTGGCGCCCTGCTACGGAAATCCGAAGTCTGGGGCCACGACACGCCCGGCCCGCTCTGTTGTCTTGAAAATGAGGTAGGGCGCTCTGTGCTGGCGTGGTGCAAATCTGGACCTGGCGATGCGCCCACCACGAGGACCACGAAAAGAACGGCCGTCTTGGCCTTACTAACTGTGCGATCTCGCTCTGCCGGCGGTCTCTACGCTCCTGCAACCCAGTCATGAGCTGCATACGGGTTATGTCCATACTGGTGAAGGACACACCGCACAAGACTTCGGCCATATAATCATCTAGCCCGGTGACATAGCGATGCACCACTGTCCTCCGTCTGCGCTACGGTGCGGGGACATATCGAGCCAAAGAATCAAACTTCGACATTGTACTCCTGTTTTGCGTCCTCACGTCTCGTGACAAGAATCATCGGCTCGTGCCCTCGCCGTCTGCGGAGGCGAGAAGTGTGTGAGAAAAGCCTCACGAAAACTCATCATCTGGCGGAGGTGCATGCTCTCCCGGGAAAGCTCCGTGAATCAAACCAATCGGCTGCGGTATCGCGCGGCGTCGCGAACCGAATATCACGGCCTCGATCTCGAAGCCACGATCACCGCGTAATCCTCTGCGGTGACGGATGAACTCCTGCGGATCATCTTAGGCCTCGACCGAAAAACTCTGGCGGGCTACAACTCGAAATCTCGTAGCCTCAAACTATACGCCTCGGGTGCACTTCTGGAGTGCGGCCCGGGTGGAGGCTGAGCTGTCGCGTCGGCCTCTCTCGTATCGGGCCTGACTTTGCCAATAGTGGGCCGTCTCCTTGTACCCTAACTCCTCCGCCCGGTGTGGGGCGGGGTGTGGGTGCGTGGTCTCTTTGGGGCAGTGGCGTCATAGAACTCGCCGTCTACGGTATAGGCGGGCACGAGCCCTCGTAACTCTGGGTGTCTGCTAGCGACTCCTCGGCGCCTTGCCGCCATACGGGCGGGTTGCCTTACGTGGAGGCATAGCTATTACGGAAAGGAATTCGTTAGAGGTCGACCTATAACCTGACTACAAGCACGATCTCGGAATGAGAAGAATGGAAACCAATCCTAAATATCCTATAGCCTCACGATTATTGGTGTGGTGCGCGACAGCGATAATCGAACTACTAGATACGATGCGCGAGACCTTTCAGAGGATTGCGCTCGATACCACTTTGTCACGACCCGTTCGGGGCGTGGTAGTGCTATAGGGGCACCCAGTAGTCATACATCGAGTAACGGCGGAATATAAAACAAGGCGAGCGATTTATAAAATAAGACACGGTTTATCGATGAAAAGCTTGCCTTCGGCATAATATAAATAACTTTCGAGTTTTGCGATTCGTCCCAGTATACAATAGTACTACAGACCTCTGAGGAAGTAAACAACTATGGCGGGACGGGGCCGCCATACCACTGTACAAAACTATCTACAATACAGGAGATCATACCCAGTAGAGCCTCGGAGAAGATGGAGCTCACGACACAGCGCAAAGATCTAAGGATGTGGATCTAGCACTGCTTGCCTTACTGCGGCATGAGCGGCCACGAAGGAGTCGATCTGGTACCAAGTATGTGAAACTATAAAGTACTTAAAATGAAATCAAAGTATTTAAAACCTTTTCACAAATACAATCGGCTCAATTGCACATAGTGCCACATCACAAACAACAACGATAATAGGAAAAGCGCAGTCTATTCTAGGCGCGAATGATCGAAGCAAGGCGATCGCCCATAGTATCGTTCTGCGTGCCTAGTCTGGACTTCCGCGGCCGCGCATGGGTCCGCGGACCGCGTGAGATATTTCGCGCCGGGGCAGCGACCCGGCGTCGCCTGGCTCCGCGGCCGCGTAGCCTCAAAAGACGCATAGTCTCAGCGGACCGCATAGAGAGTCCGCGTCAGGCTAAACGCCGGAATGATCAATCTGGAGCATACGGCTGCTCGCGTAGTCTCATGAACCGCGCATGGGCCGTATAGACCGCGTCAGGGGCAAGCCGCGGTATAACGATCGAGGGTAGGTGATACAATAACGATACAATGGACTTACCGGTTAGCGCGTAAGCCTGAGAATGACCCTTACACGGCGTTACAAGACACTAACACGGTAGCGTCATAACATGTCTACTTATCAAACAATCTTACTACATAGAAATCAATACAAGGCTTTTATAAACAAAACAAGTAAGCAGTTCCTTTTTATCTTCTTAAGTGTTATACCTAACTTCCCGTAAAGCGATTATAACTCTTACGCTTTTGTTTTAAAACCAAATATTTATCTTACATTAAAAATGATTGATATTCTTTTGAAATGTTTCAGTTCTTTGTTATTCGGGCTTAAGCGTGAGGCATTCAGTAAGTATTAATCGAGCTTAAGCGTGAGGCATTACCATAAGTATTATGGG
Source organism: Przewalskia tangutica (assembly GCA_029844215.1). Lineage (NCBI taxonomy): Eukaryota > Viridiplantae > Streptophyta > Magnoliopsida > Solanales > Solanaceae > Przewalskia > Przewalskia tangutica. The sequence goes on along the minus strand of CM056720.1, from coordinate 31,432,330 downwards.
CTTAAGTCAAAGACATTGCCGTAGTTATTATTCGAGTAACACGTATGCGTCTACCGTACTATATATTATAAAATATCATGCTTTAGGAAGAATCACATACCTTACCGTGAAAACCACTGCGAGTTGAATATGTCGCGAGAAAGTCGACCTATAATAGTCACAGATATCTATCAAAGGCGCTCTGAGGGTCATTCTAAGCAGGGGTTCATAATTCTGGAAAGTCGGGCGCACAACCCTGCCGGTGAGCTATGTAAGTCTCTTGTGAAAGCAGTCCTATGTAGTCTGATTCAATTATTCTTCTTTTAAACCGCCTGCGTGATATGATTCAATTCTATTATGTGATATTCTTCTAAGTATCTAATACTTATTCTAATACTACAATGATGAAGTATTCTCTAATTCAAAGAGGTTAGGATTAGTTACCTCGGTAAGCCCAATAATATCCTAGATAAAGTCGCGCTGAGCAGGTTTAGCTCTAAGTTATGCGCTCAGGTAGCTCGAGAAACCTTAGAAATTCTTCACAACTTCTACTAAGGACTAAGGGATTTGGGCTAGGGTATTTTGGGCATTATAACGGTACTAGAGACAACTTTTCTACCAAGGGAGGGGGTAGATTTGGCTAGCTAGGGGGTAGGCCTGCGAGCTTCTCGAGGAAGGGGGTGTTGGGCGAATTGCTAACAAAGGGAGAGGGAAGGATTTTTAGACTTGGAAGCTTTTGTGGATGAAGAACTCTTCATCTCGAGGGTATTTATAGCTCAAGCCTTGGCAACCAATGGCGAAGATGAAGACAAGTCTGAGGCAAGTGTAGGGTGAGGATTTAGGCAAGTGTCCTTGGCGACTTGCACACAAAATATCCTACCAACTCGAGACAAAAGAAGCCAACCCAATCGGCCCTATTGCGTGTCAAGTCCACGATTGGAGGGTGACAAGTGTAAGCCCTCCGTTGATCCAAAATGTTCGTCTCTCGGAAAAATCCATAAAAATACTAAATGACATAGTCGGAATTTTCTACGAATTGTGGAAGCGTTTTGTCGGAAAGCGATTCTTCTAGTGTGTTGTGCACAAATAAAGCGTCGAGCTAACTTTAAAGCCAAACTTTTTATGCGTATTCCCTTACGTACATACTGCAAATACGGGTATAACATTCTCCCCTCGCTGAAACATTCGTCCGAATGTTCCTTCTCAAACGATTATCGAAGAAGCTTAAGCAGTTAGCAAATGCCACGCGGCCACAAAACAACACTTAGGCATAAATGATAATGGAAATTTACAAGTAGGAAAGTGAATTACACGGAGGTGTGGGAATAGGTGAGGATACTTACTGTCTCATGTCCTCGCCGGCTTCCCGTCGTCTCCTCTACGAGCTCGTTCGCCACAAGACTTTGTGGAAGCCACGTCCTTCGTCATGGGCGCTAACTTTGACGATCGACTATCGCTATGGGAATCTCCTCATCGATAACCCGCCGGTCACTGGACATCGTCAATCGGGTGTACCTAGATGGATCCCGATCGTCTCGCCGGCGTAGATCGTGAAACACGGATGCCTTCCTCGGATCGGACGGCCAGATCCAACTCGTGGGCAACCTTGCCTACCTGCGGATGTCTGAAAGCGGCCCGATGTACCTTGGTGAGTTTCCTTCTTCCGAATCTCATCACACCGCCATGGGTGACGCTAGGAAAACCCAATCATCTCTGCGAACTCGGATCTGGCGGCGATGATCTGCATCGACTTACATCGACTACGGTGTCGATAGTCGCTCTCGGATAAGCTTCACCTTATCCAGCACTTTGCGCACCAAATCTGGTCCCAGCTTGGCGCCTCGCCACATCGAACCAACCTATAGGCGATGCACTTCCTCCCATACAAGGCCTCGTAAGGCGCCCGTCGAATCTTTGGGTGGTAGCTATTATTATCATAAACTCAACTAGAGGCAAATGATCCTCCCAACTTCTGCGAAGTCAATAACACGGGCTCGCGACATATCCTCGAAGTGCGGATAGTGCGCTCTGCTGTCCGTGCATGCGTGGATGAAATGCGGTACTCGGGCTCACTGCGTCCTAAACCTCTGGAAAGACCTCGAAGTTAGCGTAAAGCGGGCTCCTCGGATATGATCGAAATAGGGACTCCATGCGATCGGCGATCTCTCGGATGTAAAGTGCGGCATAATCCTCGGTAGAAAAAGTCGTCGGACGGGAAGAAAGTGGGCTGATTTCGTGACTGTCGGCGATAACCCGTATAGAATCATGTCTCCTGCGAGTGCGAGGTAATCCTGTGATAAAGTCCATGTTGATTACCTCCCACTTCCGGTCGGGATCTCGATCGTGCGTAACAAGCCACGGGCCTGCGGTGCTCTACCTTCGCTGCGACAACACGGGCGAGCTACGAACTGCAGCGTCTCTTGAAGCCGTCCGCGATACGGATCTAAGGTCGTGGTACATCTTGATCGACCGGATGGATAGAGTAGCAGCGTGTGTGCTTCCCAGAACCTGCTGCGAAGTCACGAAATATCTGGAACACCTGATGCGCCCTCAAACCTTAGCACCCGTCGGTGCTACCTCAAAGGACCGCGCCTGCGAAGAGGTGTATCGCGATATCGAATCAAAGTGGATCCTCGAGCTGTTGCCTCTTCGCCTCGCCGGCGATGGAAGACTCGGCAACCTCACGAACTCTAACCCACTGCTATCGAGAATCAATCAAGCGGACACCAGGCTCGCTAAGCGATGCAAATCACGAACCATGTCCCTCCTCTGCATTGCACATCGATAGGCTCCCCATCGACCTACGACTAAGGCATACGCCTGACATTGGCCTTCCGGGTGGTGCGGGATATCAACATCGTAATCCTTAAGCAACTCTAACCACCGTCTCTGTCGTAAGTTCGGCTCCTCTGTGAAGATATCTGGAGGCTCTTGTGGTGCGTATAAATATCCACGTGAACCCAGTACAAATAGTGCCTCGGATCTTGGCGTGAATTACGGTACGACTCCAAATCATGGGTGGGGTAGTTCCTCTCGTGTTTCTTCGGTGTCGGGATGCATATGCTATAACCTGCCATGCTGCGTCAACACACATCCCAACCCGATGCGGCGCGTCACAATACGACATAACCGTCTGGACCTGCGGAAGAGTAAGAGCGAGGCGGTCGATCTCTCTTTCGACAGCTGGAAACCACGCTCCACAAGCATCGATCCACTGAAACTTGGCTGCCCGAGTCGGCCTAGTCAATGGTGCGAGATAAAGCAAACTTCTCCACGAACGCCGATAATATCTGCAAGGCTGAAATCGCGAACCTCTGCCGGAGTAGTAGGTCAGGCCAAGTCTGGCTGCCTCGATCTTGGCGTATCCACTCGAATGCCATCGGCCGACAATATGCCCAAGAAAGCATGCGAAGTCAACCAAAACTCACATTTGGAAAACTTGGCGTACAGCTGCAGTCTGGAGAAGCGTCGGCCGCGACCGCCAAATGCTCGCGTGCTCCTGCTCTGGCGAGAATAAACCAAGATATCATCAATGAACACTATCACAGCGTGTCCAAAAATGGTTTGAACACTCGGTTCATCAAATCCATGAATACGCGGAGCATTGGTCAACAAAGACATGACCACTGAACTCATAATGCGTCTGGGTCTGAATGCGATCTAGGGACATCGCTCTCGACTACTTTGATGATAGCGATCGCGAGATCAATCTTGGAGAAACATCTCGCACCACTGGTCGAACAAATCATCAATCACAGGAAGGGTATCATTCTTAATGGTCACCTTGTTGGTTTTGTAATCAACACACATGCGCGGCGTCCGTCCTTCTTAACCGCGAACAAAACGGCGCTCCCGGGGAGAAACACTAGGCACGATGAAGCCGCTTCTCCGGCAAATCTCTAAGCTGATCCTTGACTCTCAACTCGGCGGTGCCATTACGTATGGCGGAATGGAAATAGGCGAGTGTGCGCAATATGTCAATACAAAACTCAATCTCCTCTCGGGAGGATACGGAGGTCATGCGAAACACGTGCGGGAACTCGTGACTCTTAGGCGGCGAAAATCTGGTACGCGGCTTGATTATCAAACACGACGAGATGGTAGATATACCCTTACGCACCATCTTCCTAGCCTTGAGGTAGGAAATAAACCTACCACCGGCGTCTGTGCTCCTCACTCAGACAATGGCTCGCCGAGCTGGAACCGTACTACTCTCTCTCTGCGGTCTACATTGGCGTAGCAAGAAGCTAGCCAATCCATCCCATAATCACGTCGAAGTCAATCATCTCGACTCTATCAAGTCGGCTGAGGTCCGACGGCGTAAATGGTCACGGGACAAGCTCTATATACGCCAGAGCTACCAGAATCACCAGCTGGCGTAGCTACCTCGAAAGGGTCTATGGACTCGGGCTCTATCCACATCCTACTAGCAACAAGGGAGATATATAGGGCCAGTAGAACCGGATCTATCAAAGCATACACATCAAACCCGAGCGATAAGGTACTGTGGCGACATCGGTGAGGCCTCACGATCTGTCGGTGGACAAAGCATATATGCGGTTACGAGGACCTAGAAGCTGGGACTGCGCCCACGACCTCTGCGCGACCGCTGATCCATATGCACCTTGCCTCGGCGATGGCTGTCGAGGATGAAGAAGCGACAGCGAACCACTGTGGTGAGCCTACCACGCCGCCCCGGTCGGACAAACTCGCAAAGTGACCTGCGGCCACAAGTATAGCAAGCTCGGTCGGCTCGAGAATGGTATACGCCACAGCGGGCTGCGGCGAACCTCGAGCAGTTAGCACCCTGCTACGGAAATCCAGAAGTCTGGGGCCACGACACGCCCCGGCCGCTCTGGGTCTTGAAAATGGTAGGGCGCTCTGCGGCTGGTGTGGTGCAAATCTGGACCTGGCGATCGCCCACGAGGACCACCAAAGAACCGGCCGTCTTGGCCTTAACCTGCTGCGATATCGCTCTACGGCGGTCTCTACGCTCCTCACAACCGGTGCATGAGCTGCATGCGGGTTATGTCCATGCACTGGTGAAGGACACACCGCGCAAGACTTCGGCCATGTAATCATCTAGCCCGATGACATAGCGATGCACCTGTCCTCCATCTCGCTACGGTCGCGGGGACATATCGAGCCAAAGAATCAAACTTCGACATTGTACTCCTCCGGCGTCCTCCTGTCTGGCAACAAGAATCTATCGGCTCGTGCCCTCGCATCTGCGGAGGCAAGAAGTGTGTGAGAAAAGCCTCGAAAACTCATCCCATCTGCTTTGGAGGTGCATGCTCTCCCGGAAAGCTCCGTGAATCAAACCAATCGGCTGCGGTATCGCGCGGCCGATGCGAACCGAATATCACGACCTCGGTCTACGAAGCCACGATCACCGCGTAATCCTCTGCGGTGACGGATGAACTCCTGCGGATCATCTTGGCCTCGACCGAAAAACTACGGCGGGCTACAACTCGAAATCTCGTAGCCTCAAACTATACGCCTGGGTGCCTTCTGGTGCGGCCCGGGTGGAGGCTAGGCTGTCGCGTCGGCCTCTCCTAAATGTCGGGCCTGACTTTAGCCAATAGTGGGCCATCTCCTTGTACCCTAACTCCTCCGCCCGGTGTGGGGCGGGGTGTGGAGTGCTGTGGTCTCTTGGGGCGGCGGCGTCATAGAACTCGCCGTCTGGTATAGGCGGGCACGAGCCCTCGTAACTCTGGGTGTCTGCTAGCAGCTCCTCATTGCCTTGCCTTACGGGCGGGTTGCCTTACGTGGAGGCATAAGCATTCGGGAAAGGAATTCGTTAGAGGGTCGACCTATAACACGACTCTAAGCACGATCTCGAATGAGAAGAATGAAACCAATCCTAAATATCCTATAGCCTCACGATTATTGGTGTGGTGCACAACAGCGATAATCAAGACTACTAGATACGATGCATAGACACTTTCCAGAGATTAGCGCTCGATACCACTTTTGTCACGACGTTCGGGGCGTGGTAGTGCCTCTGGGGCACCAGTAGTCATACATCGAGTAACGGCGGAATATAAAACAAGGCGATGTGATTTATAAAATAAGACACGGTTTATCGATGAAAAGCTTGCCTTTCGGCATAATATAAATAACTCAAGTTTTGCGATTCATCCCAATGTACAATAGTACTCTGGACCTCTAGGAAGTAAACAACTATGGCGGGACGGGGCCGCCATACCTGATGTACAAAACTATCTACAATACGGGAGATCATACCCAAAGTAGAGCCTCGGAGAAGATGGAGCTCACGACACCAACGCAAAGATCCTAAGGATGTGGATCTAGCACTGCTTGCCACCTGCGGCATGAGCGGCCCAGAAGGAGAGTCGATCTGGCAATTGTACCAAGTATGTGAAACTATAAAGTACTTAAAATGAAATCAAAGTATTTAAAACCTTTTCACAAATACAATCACTCAATTGCACATAGTGCCACATCACAAACAACAACGATAATAGGAAAGCGTAGCAGTCTATTCTAGGCGCGAATGATCGAAGCAAGGCCAATCGCCCGTAGTCACGGACTTTGCGGCCGCATAGGTCCGCGGACCGCGTGAGATATTTCGCGTCGGGGCAGCGAACCCCGGCATCGCCTAGGCTCCGCAGCGCGCATAGCCTCAAAAGACCGCGTAGTCTCAGCGGACCGCGTAGGAGTCCCGCGTCAGGCTAACGCCGGAATGATCAATCACGGAGCATACCGCTGCTCGCGTAGTCTCGCGAACCGCGTAGGCGTATAGACCGCGTCAAGGGCAAGCCGCGGTATAACGATCGAGGGTAGGTGATACAATAACGATTACAATGGACTTACGGTTAGCAACGTAAGCGCGGCAAGAATGACCCCTTACGGCGTTACAAGACACTAACACGGTAGCGTCATAACATGTCTACTTATCAAACAATCTTACTACATGCGTAAATCAATACAAGGCTTTTATAAACAAAACAAGTAAGCAGTTCCTTTTTATCTTCTTAAGCTGTTATACCTAACTTCCCATAAAGCCAGTATAACTCTTACGCTTTTGTTTTAAAAACCAAATATTTATCTTATGTTAAAAATGATTCAGTATTCTTTTGAAATGTTTTGGTTCTTTGTTATTCGGGCTTAAGCGTGAGGCATTCGTAAGTATTATTCGAGCTTAAGCGTGAGGCATTACCATAAGTATTATTCGGGCTTAAGTCAAAGACATTGCCGTAGTTATTATTCGGGTAACACGTACGTCTACCGTACTATATATTATAAAATATCATGCTTTAGGAAGAATCACATACCTACCGTGAAAACCACGCGAGTTGAATATGTCGCAGAGAGTCGACTATAATAGTCAGATATCTATCAAAAGCGCTCACGAGGTCATTCTAAGCAGGGTTCATAATTCTCTGGAAAGTCGGGCAGACCACCTACCGGTGAGCTATGTAAGTCTCATTGTGAAAGCATCCTATGTGAGTCTGATTCAATTATTCTTCTTTTAAACCCTTCTTGTGATATGAGTTCAATTCTATTATGTGATATTCTTCTAAGTATCTAATACTTATTCTAATACTACAGATAAGTATTCTCTAATTCAAAAGAGGTTAGGATTAGTTACCTCGGTAAGCCCAATAATATCCTAGATAAAGTCGCGCTGAGCAAGGTTTAGCTCTAAGTTATGCGCTCGGTAGCTCCAAGAAACCTTAGAAATTCTTCACAACTTCTACTAAGGACTAAGGGATTTGGGCTAGGGTATTTTGGGCATTATAACGGTACTAGAAGACAACTTGTCTACCAAGGGAGGGGGTGTAGATTTGGCTAGCTAGGGGGTAGGCCTCGGCAAGCTTCTCGAGGAAGGGGGTGTTGGACGAATTGCTAACAAAGGGAGAGGAAGGATTATTAGACTTGGAAAGCTTTTGTGGATGAAGAACTCTTCATCTCAAGAGGGGTATTTATAGCTCAAGCCTTGGCCAACCAATGGCCAAGATGAAAACAAGTGCAAGGCAAGTGTAGGGTGAGGATTTAGGCAAGTGTCCTTGGCCAACTTGCACACAAAATATCCTACCAACTCCAAGACAAAAGAAGCCAACCCAATCGGCCCTATTGCCGTGTCAAGTCCACCAATTGGAGGGTGACAAGTGTCGCCCTCCCGTTGGTCCAAAATGTTTCGTCTCTCGGAAAAATCCGCAAAAATACTAAATGACATAGTCGGAATTTTCTCTACGAAAGCTGTGGAAACGTTTTGTCGGAAAACGATTCTTCTAGTGTGTTGTGCACAAATAAAACGTCCAAGGCTAACTTTAAAGCCAAACTTTTTGTACGTATTCCCTTACGTACATACTCTGGAAATACAGGGTATAACAACTACGTGTGGCGCGGTCTACTCGGCTTAAGGTGCAGCCGACGGTTTGAGGTACTTGGAGCGTTTTGCTATTAGTCGATAATCGTCGCGAGGTATGTGAACCTCTTCCTATCTGTTCTAGCATGATATGTGTATAACTATGTAGTACGGTAGACATACATGTGTTTAATATATTCGATTGGTTTGAAACATAAAGTGTTATAACGGTTTTATGGGAAGTTGGTTATAACAGCTTTATGTAGGTAAGAAAATGCTTTGTGGTTTCAAAGGGTAACTGATTTGACTTATAACGGATTTTATGGGTAGTAATAAAGAACTTGAAGTGTTTCAAAAAGACCTTTTTGAAAGAAGAGTAATACTTGGCTTTGAAAACATAAGAGTTGTACTAGCTTTATGGGAAGTTAGGTATAACGTCTTAAGAACGATAAAGAAGAATGGTTTACTGATTTTTAGAAGATAAGAGACTTGACTTAATGGTATTGATATGAATTTTGTTAAAAGTGTGAAACCTCATTCGTGAGTAATGAGTACTTGGTTTTAAAAGGAATAATGTTTTACTGATTTCGGAAATCAGAATGAGTATCGACAAACCACTGCAGCGTTAATAAAGGAAAATGTATTGAATAATGAAGTATGGTATTAAAACCAGTAGAAACCTCCATCTGCATAGAAGCTAAGATGAGACAAAATGATATTACATTTCCTAGATCATGGCTGCTTAATAAGATTGATTATAAACAAGAATAACCTACTCACATATAAGACATATGTTTCTCGAAACGTTTAAAGGAGAATTATGTTAAAACTATGAACTACGAACCCTTTTCTAAAATAAGAAACTTGAGCATTTGAAATTAGGCAAACTTGAACGTTTGGAAAATAAGATTGTTACTTGATTTTTACAAAGGAAAGCATTTTGGTTTACTTCACAATGTTAGTCACTCTAATTCTATACTACGGGTATCGGGTGACCTTTGTAAAAGAAATGGATCTAAAAAAAAAGGAATTTAACGTACGTAGTACTTTAGGGTTAAAATCCGGACTTTGACATAAAATGAAAGTACCTTGAGTTGTGTGTAACTTGCTTATGCTTGTTGTTATGAAACTTGACCATGTTACGTGTGATAGCCTTGTTGTGCAAATCGTGTTCTACTCGTTCATCAGGTCATCCGAATGTATTTCACTTGATTAGGTTCATCCGAATGTATTTCACTTGATTAGGTTCATCAGGAATGTATTTCACTTGATTACGGTTCATCCGAATGTATTTCACTCGACTACTGGTTCATCCGGAATGTATTTCACTCGACTCTGGTTCATCCGAATGTATTTCACTTGACTACGGGTTCATCAGAATGTATTTCACCGACTACAGGTTCATCAGGAATGTATTCCACACGCGTTTCTATATTGGGTCCATAAGATGGGCGAGACACATTATCGTATCACATGATTTGTACCTAGGCTGGCGGTGAGGAAGTTCCACGGGCATGAGGATGACTTTGAGGCGTGAGTCCACGACTTGACATGACGCTTTTATGTTGTGAAGCGTAGTTTGGTTATCATACATGTCTCTGCTTTATATAGACTATTATGATTTCATTTGATATTTCTGATTTCACATACTTGGTACTGTTATCGATCTCCTTGAAGTGCGTTCATGCCGCGAGTAAAGATCGTCATTGTCGATCCGCATAGGATCACATTCAGCGTGTTGGGAAGCTCCGTTTCTTGAGGCTTATCTTTGGTATGTTACCACGAGTGTAGGTTCTTGTACATTCGGGGTATGGCGCGGCCACTGTCGTCATAGTTGTTGTCACTTCTTAGAAGTGCGTAATCTTGTTGTGGGCGATTGCGTAAAAAGGATAAGCGTCGGGTATTTATGTATATATACTGAAGGCAACTGTTTTGGTTGGCCTGTTTATTTATCATGTCTCTTAATTCATGTTCATGTTTTTATTTCCGCTGATTTTCTCTGATAATGTATCACTAGGGTGCCCGGGGTAAGGCACCAGTCACGGGCCCGGGTTCGGGTCGTGACAGTTCCAAAACCTAAAGGTTGTTATAATGACTTTAGGGGAGTCAAATGAGTGATTTACTTAATTGATTTAAAAGAGGAGAAATGACATGATTTAAGAGAAGTAACTCGTTTTAAAGGTGTGAGTTACGTGAGATTTAAATGTATAAGAAACTTGATTTCTAAAGTTAAGAAGACTTGAAGTATTTTGAAAGTTAAGAAACTTGATTTGAAAGTATATGATACTTGGTTTTAAAAGTATAAGTCTCTTGGTTATAAAAAGAATGAATTTGTCTAAAAACCATAAAGGGTTATAACGGCTTTATGGGAAGTTGGTTATGACGGCTTTATGGAAGGTTAAGAGAGTTGTCTATTTTTGATTGATGGGCATAAGTTGCCTAGATTGTGAAAATTAGAAGTTACTTGGTTTCAAAGCCTTGAAATGAATTTCTAAAGGTCTAGTAACTTATTTTGAAAAATAGACATGCCTTGATACTACGGGTGTTAGTATCTTGGGGTTTTATATAAAGATGAGTCTTTTGAAAAGAATGGACGTATGTAGTACTTGGCTTGTTTAAATGAGAATTTTTCCATTTGTGCCTTGATAGTACTTTGGCTTGTTTAAATGAGAATTTTTCTAATTGTGCCTTGATAGTACTTTGGCTTGTTTAAATGAGAATTATTCTATTTGTGTCTTGATAGTACTTTGACTTGCTTAAATAAGGATTTCTCTTGATATATGTAAAAAGAAGGCATGGTAATTGTCTTGGTATATGTAAAAAGAAGGCATGGTAATTGTCTTGGTATATGTAAAAAGAAGGCATGGTAATTGTCTTGGTATATGTAAAAAGAAGGCATGGTAATTGTCTTGGTTTACGTAAAAAGGAAAGCATGGTATTGTCTTGGCTTATGTAAAAAGGAAAGGCATGATAATTGTCTTGATTTGTGTAAAGGCATGATATTGTCTTGGTTTGCTTGCATATGGGTTGCTCAAATAGACATTCGTGCAAGTGTCATATTTCCACATCTCTGCGTCCCTCCATATAGGGTCGGCAACTTGTTTCAAGGATACCATGGGGTAGCTCCCCATGGGGGTGAGTGGTGCACACTCACGACGGGTCAATATTTGACTCGGGAGGGTTAAATTCCCGGGATATATATAAGCCATGGATTAGCTATCCGTGATGCGAGTATCGTGTACCGATGACTCATTGCGGGTCCACATGACCTAAGCGGGTGAAATAGTCCCTTGCGGGTGAAATAGTCCCATGATAGGTTGCATTATAACACAGAGGGTGATTGACCGTGGCAGCGCGGCGCCGTGTTTTGAAGCGATAGTGATTTCATTAATGAAAAGTGCGGTGTGTTTATGACTTAAAGTGGAGCAGTTGGTCTCATTGTTAAAAACATAACTTAAAAGATAAAAGGATTGCATTACTCTCATGATTGCAAGGTTCGGTGTGCTTATTGATGTTATATTATATCATGGATCGCCGTGATGAGGAAGGATTCCACGGGCATGATTGATATTATGGGCGTGAGACCCATGGTTATATTTGAGTAATGATTTTGAGGGCATGCGTCTCTGACTTGATATGACTGCTTATGTATTGTGTACTGTAGTTTGGCTATCATACATGTCTCCTATTTTGTATAGACTGCTATGATTTCATTACAGTATTTTCAGTTCGCATACTTGGTACATTCTTCCATCTTGGCCTCGCCCGAAGTGCGTTCAATCCGCGAGTTTAGGTGCGCAGATTTGGTGATCTGCAGTGTAGGACCGCTTTCGTAGTTTTGGATAGCTCCATACATTCGAGTTTATCATTTTGGTATAGATCCTTGATGCAGGCTTTATCTGATTATAGATGCGGCGGGGCCTTGTCCGTCATAGTTGATATAACTCTTAAGTGCGTATTCATATGTGGGATTGGACTCGTGTACAGTGTAGTGTCTGTTTATTATGTATATTATATGGCGGCCTTGTCGGCTTTGCCCTTGCATGTTCATTGGTTTTAAAAAAAATGAGGTGTTGTTTAGTTCCGCGATTTACTTGTGTCAGTCAGGTAGAAGGTGCCGGGTAGGGCACGATCCGCGAGCGGGGTTGGGGCATGACAGTGGTATCGAGCGATCGATCCTCGGAATGTTCTGAGCGGTGTCTAGTATAGTCTTGATTATCGGTGTGTTGCGCGCCACGCCCATAAGCGAGAGGCTACATGACATTTAGGAATTGGTTTTATTCTTCTCACTCGAGATCGTACCATAGAGTGTGTTATTAAGATAATTCCTCTCGGCGTATTATTGTGTATTCTGGTATGCCTCGAGGAGAACGATCGCCGAAGGAGCAAAGCGATGCTTGAAGCTACGAGCGGACTCGAGAGAGTTGATAGGGCTTATGCCGGTATCTGGATGTTGTCTGCATGATCGGTGAGTTCTTCTGCGCGAGTTTTGAGGCCCACGAGATCCTCGATTTCTCGATTAGGGGAAGACTATAGGGTCATAAGGGAAGCGATTATGTTATTGACCAAGATAAGCGGTGCTCTGATTCATCGAAGGAGGTTATTTGGCGGTCTGAGATAGGTGTACGAGAGGTAGAGGGCAAGCGGAGATCGGCGTAAGAGAGCTAGGCCGGTTGGTTATCCGGTGAGTTTTGGACGAGCTGCCTCAGCGAGTGAGATATTCGTCGACTACCCGGTACATACCGCGGCTCACATGTGGGATATTGGATCCCACAAGGTATTTAGGAGCCGGTCCGAGCTCCAGGGTTCGAAGTTCTCAGAGGAGCAGAGGATTTTCTCAGTCGAGGCCACTTATTCCTCAGTGTTTCCGATGTAGTAAGCGTCATATGGGAAAATGTCGTCATGGCATAGTTGTTTGTTTTTATTGTAGTCGTCCGGGCCATATACTGAGGGTATGTCCTTTTAGAAAGAGCACTGGTAAAGTGGATCAGCCTATGAGGCCGGTGGTTAGTTCCCTTTCCTCCACAACTGTGTGTTCCCCAAGGCAGGGTGTTTAGATATCAGCCAGCCGTGGTAGAGGTCAGGGTGGAGTTTATAGTTCTGGCGGTCCTTCGAACCGCATAGATGACGTGACTACTGGGCAGGATCAAGAGGCAACATCGCATGGGGTTACAGGTATATTTCGATTCTTGTGAATCATACTTGCATTGATAGATTCAGATTTCGCCCTAGTGTATATGTTTTCCCTTTGTCTAGCAGTTGTAAGTGATAGTACCCCCAGAGGTAGGGATACTTTGATTAGTAAAGTGAAAAGTGAAGAATGTTGACAAGAATGATAAAGTGAATTGAGACTATAGTTGTGTAGGGTTCACAAGTTATAATTACCCCATAATAAGTGTAAGACCGATAGGGAAGAATGTACAGTAGATATACTTGGCCTATGTGATGAACCTCTAGTGAGTAGGGGATAGGGTGAGAAGTACCTTAAGATAAGAGAGAAATTTATTTCAGACTAAGAATGAGAAGTTAAGTGTGACGATGGGTCGGGTTATGGACTCATTTCGGGTCAACCGGTAGTATGGAATGGGGTTATGTCAGTTGGATATGGTCCCGCTATGTGATAGGGTCACGAGGATGCAAGGCCTAAGTCTAGTTAATCGTTGTACGAGTTCGTGGACGCGTTCCACCGGAACCAGGTCGCGAGGGCCGAGAAGAGCCTTAGCGAAAATTCAAGTAGCATGGCCAAGTTTGAATAGTAACTCCAAGGATTGGAGAACAGAAACAATAATTGAAATTTTGTACGTATGCCCAAATAAGTTAGAAGTACGAGAAAGTATGACAAGTAAGAAAAGGAAGGAACAAGGGTTAATAGAACTATAATGATTATAGTTATGAGTAATGAAGGTGCGTAGAGAAAATTCCTTTTAGGCCATGAGTAGAGGTTAATTGTGACGATACACACGCCTTAGGTTCAGTAACACTGTCCATAGGTGCTCGTGATTGAGATGCTACTAGTATTAGAGTTTACACCGGTTGGTAAACTAAGTTAGGCAGATTATAGATTCATGTCCCAACTAGTTTGGTGACTAAGTGAGACAGAGAAGGGAAGTAACACGGGGGAAACACATCAGTTATCTGAGTGGGAGTCCGACTGAAGGATTCAGGTAGTGTTAGTCCCATGACTTAGAATACGACAGGGCCATCCCTAGTACGGGAAAAAGAAAGTAACCTCTAAAGATTCCATTTTTGATAAGATTGTAACCTTCGAGTTTTGTGAGCAGGGACCGGGGATGGAAGGTACATTGATATGTTTATGTATGTTATGTGGTGGCCATGTGTGGCATCGTTGGTCTTGTGCAGTATTGATTGATAGTTATAGTAAAGAGATTATGCCGGAGTTTGTATAGCTTGACAACCGACTAAGAACATTCGGGGACGAATGTTTCTAAGGGGGGAAGAATGTTACACCCCGTAATTTCAAGACATGTATAAGAGAATAGACGCGAGAACACAAGACTTGAGAAATTGGTACGAAAGGAAGAATTGTTTTTCCAACGGAAAATCTTCCGAACGCCGGAAAGGAAAAATGTTCGTTGAGGAGAATTGGATTCTCAAAATTCATTATTTGAGGGATATAGAATGTATTAACATTATGGAAATTTATTCTTACGGATTTGGTCACGTGGGTCCTACCCGAGGAATTTTACGTTTTGTGGGGCCCACAAGGGTTACGAAATTTTATGGACGAATGGGAGGGCGACACGTGGCACCCCCACATGGTCTTGGATGAAATTGGGCAAGGGTAAGATGGTCATTGACCAATGTAGAAGATCAAGTCTTGCTAGCTTGAGATAATTGACTAAGTCAACTTGTCCACTTGGCTAATTAGTTAATCTCCTCCATCCAAACCACACAAGTGTTGTGATCTAAGCCCTCCATTGTTTTATATATACACACTAGATGCAAGACAAGCTCTTCAACACTTAGAAAAATTTCACAACATTTTGTTCTTCAATATGTGCTCTCGGAATTGTGACTTTTCCCACACAAAATTTTTGTAATTTTGGTTCATTATTCACTAGACTTTAACCCAAGGTCCCTAAGGGTATTGTAAGGATATCTCAATAGAAAGATCTCGGAAAAACGATGTTTTCACGTTAGTCGCAAGGCAAAAACCTAAGTCGTTTTCATAGTTTTGGACTGGAAATGGAAGAGAAGTTGGTTGTGAACTTCTAAAGGCTTCAAATAGCGGATTGGAGTGTAAAGGAAAGGAGCTAAGAATTGCTAAGGAGCGACTTTGAATCTTGGAATTTATAAGGGCTTATAAAGGTAACAATTCTTGTCGTTTTAGTAATTAAGATTACTTATTGTTGTAGCTATGGATATTAGCAAACATGAGGTATATAGTATGAATTTTGATAAGTGTATTGGCTATTGGAACCCTAATCCGAAAACTAGCATGTTTAGCCCTTAAGATTACAATTCAATTTGATTATTAGTTTAAGTCGTCACATGTTATATATAGAAGGAATTAAAGTTGTTTATAACTATATAACATGTTAGACCCAAGAACTTGGATTGGAAAAGAATTGGAAAAGACTTTGAGTTGTTGTTTATTTTAGCCGAGAATGGCTTTAAATATGGAACTAGTTGGTATGAATTATGGGGAAGAATTTTACACGTATTGTAAGGCGTGTAATCCCCTTTGTTGGTTGATGTATTGAGCCTTAAATGTGGCATGTTGGTTATTGATTATCGGACCTTGAAAAATGTGGAAAAGTATGTAGAAACAAAGGAGGTGCTGCCCAATTTTTCGTAGAATAAGAGACCGTATACTTAGTATTATTCTACGTTAGAAACTAGAAGTTGATAGTCGTGTTGTGGCCATTATAGGTTGACAATTCTACGTGCGGCATATTTGACTTAGCTTGTGGATTAAGCCTAAAAGGTATGTGAACCATCTCCTCTTCTTCTAGCATGATTCCTTATGATAAAGAAAGTAAGTCATACTCCTTAAATGATCCACTCCTTGATTGTACTTGGATTGCCTAATATAGAAGTTGTTCTATATACTTCCTTGATTGTACTTTGGATGTTTAAATTGTAAGTTGTTATAATCCATTCCCTTAATGAAGTTTGGATTCTAAAAAATGAAAGTGTTTTACTTGAAGTACATAGAGTCTTGAAAAGGAAGTGGTTTCCAAATCTTTTGGCTAGTGCCTTAGTTCCAAAACCTAAAGGTTGTTATAATGACTTTAGGGGAGTCAAATGAGTGATTTACTTAATTGATTTAAAAGAGGAGAAATGACATGATTTAAGAGAAGTAACTTGTTTTAAAGGTGTGAGTTACTTGAGATTTAAAAGTATAAGAAACTTGATTTCTAAAGTTAAGAGGACTTGAAGTATTTTGAAAGTTAAGAAACTTGATTTGAAAGTATATGATACTTGGTTTTAAAAGTATAAGTCTCTTGGTTATAAAAAGAATGAATTTGTCTAAAAACCATAAAGGGTTATAACGGCGTTATAGGAAGTTGATTATGACGGCTTTATGGAAGGTTAAGAGAGTTGTCTATTTTTTATTGATGGGCATAAGTTGCCTAGATTGTTAAAATTAGAAGTTACTTGGTTTCAAATCCTTGAAATGAATTTCTAAAGGTCTAGTAACTTATTTTGAAAAATAGACATGTCTTGATACTACGGATGTTAGCATCTTAGGGTTTTATATAAAGAGGAGTCTTTTGAAAAGAATGGACGTACGTAGTACTTGGCTTGTTTAAATGAGAATTTTTCCATTTGTGTCTTGATAGTACTTTGGCTTGTTTAAATGAGAATTTTTCTAATTGTGCCTTGATAGTACTTTGACTTGTTTAAATGAGAATTATTCTATTTGTGCCTTGATAGTACTTTGGCTTGCTTAAATAAGGATTTCTCTTGGTATATGTAAAAAGAAGGCATGGTAATTGTCTTGGTATATTTAAAAAGAAGACATGGTAATTGTCTTTTGTATATGTAAAAAGAAGGCATGGTAATTGTCTTGGTATATGTAAAAAGAAGGCATGGTAATTGTCTTGGTTTACGTAAAAAGGAAAGGCATGGTATTGTCTTGGCTTATGTAAAAAGGAAAGGCATGGTAATTGTCTTGATTTGTGTAAAGGCATGGTATTGTCTTGGTTTGCTTGCATATGGGTTGCTCATATAGACATTCGTGCAAGTGTCATATTTCCACATCTCTGCATCCCTCCATAAAGGGCCGACAACTTGTTTCAAGGATACCATGGGGTAGCTCCCCATGGGGGTGAGTGGTACACACTCACGACGGGTCGGTATTTGACTCGGGCGGGTTAAATTCTCGGAATATATATAAGCCATGGATTAGCTATCCGTGATGCGAGTATCGTGTACCGATGACTCATTGCGGGTCCACATGACCTAAGCGGGTGAAATAGTCCCTTGCGGGTGAAATAGTATCATGATAGGTTGCATTATAACACAGAGGGTGGTTGACCACAGCGACACGACGCCTTCATGTTTTGAAAGCGGTAGTGATTTCATTAATGAAAAGTGCGGTGTGTTTTTGACTTAAAGTGGAACAGTTGGTCTCATTGTTAAAAGCATAACTTAAAAGATAAAAAGGATTGCATTACTCTCATGATTGCAAGGTTCAGTGTGCTTATTGATGTTATATTATTTCATGGACTGCCGGCAGTGAGGAAGGTGTTATACCCCGTATTCTCAGGGTATGTATGCGAGGACGTACGTACGAGTGCACGACAGAAAAAAATTTGGAAAGAAAGAAAGATGTGAGTTTTCGACGGAAAAGTTTCCGGTTATTTGTGAAGAAAAAGGTTCGTTAATGGGAATTGGATTCCTAGATTTGGTATTTGGACTTCATAGATTATATTAGAATTTTGAGATTTTATTTTGGAAATGGTCACGTGGGGCCCACGGGAGAAATTCTGATTTTGTAGGCCCACTTTGTTTTGAGATTTTGGCCATTGTGGATATTTTTTGGAAGGCGTTTTATGAGGGCCATTAGGAGGGTGACACGTGTCACCCCGCCAGTGGCTTGGCCGAATGACATTTGTGCACAACACGGTTAGAGTCGTTTTCGACGAAGCGTTTTGCGTAACTTGCGAAGGAAAATTCGGCTATGTCGTTTTGTATTTTTGCGGATTTTTCCGAGAGGCGAAACATTTTGGACCAACGGGAGGGTGGCGTGTGTCACCTGCATTGGAAGCAAGTGGGTGCTTTGGGCGATTTGGCGTCGAGAGGGCGTTGGCCTCGCACAATTGGTTCCTTGTTTTGGCCTTGTTTTGTGCCTTGTTTTGTGGCTTGTTTGGTGCAATGTTTTGTGGAGTAGGGTTAGGGTGTACTTGGCTTGATCAAGGCCATACACTTGCCTTGAACATGACTTGATCTTGGCCATTGGTTGGCCTTTGGCTTTCTATAAATACCACTCTCTTGAAGACTTCATTCATCAAAAATCTTCCAAGTCTTGAAACCCCTCCTCCCTCTTGTTGACTCTCGTCAAGAGCCTCTCCCCTTAAAATTGGCCTTGGCAGAAACCCTCCTCTTCCCCTTTGAGGTGTGGCGAGAGTACTACCCTCAGCTGTGGTCTAGAGTGGGGTACCCCACTGCCTAGTTGTTTCGTATAATACCCCCTTTTGTGGTATAGAAATACTCTCCTAGTATTGTTATAATGCCCAAAATACCTTAGCCTTTACCTAGTAGTATTTCAAAAGTTACCTCATTACGTAGAGCCCGAAAATACTACCATTTGTCCTGTTAGTCTCAAAACCGAAACACTAAGGAAATCTTCATAGTTGGTTGAAGTATTTGAGTAGAAGTTGATTAGAACTTCTAAGGGTTGTTTGGAGCGGATTGAGCGCTGCGGAGTAGGAGCTAAACCTTGCTCGGGATCGACATTTTAACTTGGATAATTTTGGGCTTGTCGAGGTAAATAATCTTGTCCCCCTTTTGTAATTAGAAATTACATGTTAGAATATATAGTTGAAGTATACTATATATAGAACTGAACATTATTGTGCGGAATGTCTTTTGACTTAAGCCTGAATGTAAAGAAAGAACTGAACTGTATTTACATAGGACTGTATTGCAGTAGACTTGTGTAGTATTGCTGAGTAGAATTGTACACGTCCGGTTTTACGTGTAAACCCCCTGGTTGGCTTGGTAGCGGCCTCGATAGAGAGGAGATTCTGTTGTTGCGGGAGAGTCTTTGCAATTTTACGTAGAAAGATAGAAACTTGTGTTTTGGGGTTAATAGACGTTTGTGACCTTTATAGGTGGAAGTACTAGAGTAGCGTATTCTACTCGAGAGTGGAAAGGGCTAGCAAGGTTGTAGTACTTGGAGCATTTTGCTTATTGTCGATAAATCGTCGCGAGGTATGTGAACCTCTTCCTATCTCTTCTAGCATGATATGTGTGAACTATGTAGTACGGTGACGCGTACGTGTGTTAGCGTGTTTGATTGTTCTTAAAACATAAAGTGTTATAACGGCTTTATGGGAAGTTGGTTATAACAGCTTTATGTAGGTAAGAAAATACGTTGTGGTTTTAAAAAGAGTTATACGAGCTTTATGGGGAGTTAGGTATAAGGTCTTAAGAGAGGTAAAGAAAATGGTTTCTTGATGTTAGAAGTTAAGGGACTTGATCTTGTAAGATAAGAGACTTAACTTATTTGTTTTAATGTGAATGTTTGTGTGAAACCTCATTCGTGAGTAATGAGTACTTGGTTTTATTTAAAGGGATAATGTTTCTTGATTTGGAAATCAGAATGTGTATCGACAGACCACTGCAGCGTTAATAAAGGAAAATGTATTGAATAATGATGTATCGTATTAAAACCAGTAGAAACCTCCATCTGCATAGAAACTAAGATGAGACAAAATGATATTACATTTTCTAGATCATGGCTGCTGTAATAAGAATGTTGTAAACAAGAATAACCTACTCTCGCGTGAGACATATATTACTCAATTGTTCTAAAAAGGAATCAAGTGATTAAGTTTGGGAACTATGAAACCATTTGAAAATGAGAAGCTTGAGTAATTGAAACTAGGCAAACTGGAACTTAGGAAAAGAATGTTGTTACTTGATTTTGAAAAGGAATGTGGGTTGGTCATTCTAATACTACGGGTATCGGGTGACTTTTATAAGTAATGGATCTCTTTTAAAAGAACTTAACGTATGTAGTACTTTGGGGTTAAAACCGGACTTTGGCATAAAATGAAAGTACTTTGAGTTGTGTGAAACTTGCCTATGCTTGTTGTTGTGAAACTTGCCTATGCTTGTTGTTGTGAAACTTGCCTATGCTTGTTGTTGTGAAACTTGCCTATGCTTGTTGTTGTGAAAACTTGCACTTGTGATGATAGCCTTTGTTGTGCAAGTGTGGTATTTACGTATTCTGCGCGTCTCCGATAGAGTAGGTTGACTTGTTGAGAACTTACTTGGGCGTCTTTGGCGGTGATGGAGAATTCCACGGGTATGTTTCCATTTTGATTCTTGTCTTGTTGTTGATGTCACATGGACATGTCTACACCGTCTGAGATTCCGGCACGCGGCGTGCGGCGGAGTTGATTACCGATATATGGTTATTATCGCAACATGGGCGTGTCTACCGTCACGAGATTCAGGGGCATGTGGCGTGCGGCGGTTGACCACCCGATATATTGTTATTGAGGTTACATGGGCATGTCTACACCGTCACGATGTCCGGGGCATGTGGCGTGCGGCCTTGTTATTATTGTTGCATCATGGACATGTCTACCGTCACGAGATTCCGGCATGTGGCCATGATGCGAACATGATGGATGTGGTGGGCGTGAGACCCATAGTTATATTTGAGTGGCGACTTTGAGGCGTGAGTCCACGACTTGGCTTTTATGTTGCGTCTTGTATTTTGGTTATCATACATGTCTCTGCTTTATATAGATATTATGATTTAAGCTGCGATATTCTGATTTCACATACTTGGTACTGTTATCGACCTCGGCCGAAGTGCGTTCATGCCGCATGAGGTAAGTACATCGGTCGTGGATCCTCGCTCTTAGGATCTCGGTTCAGCGTTTTGGGAAGCTCCGTTTCTCGGAGGCTTATCTTTTGGTATGTGTTCCACGAGTTGTAGGTTCTTGTACATTCGGGGTATGGCGGGCCTGTCCCGTCATAGTCGTTGTAAATCTTAAGTGCATGTAATCTTGTTGTGGCGGGGTTGTAAAAGGATTAAAGCATTCGAGTTTTATGTATATCTTGAAGCAAGCTGTTTTGGTTGGCTTTATTTATTATTATATCGATTGTTGCATGCCTAAGTTTTTATTTCCGCTGGTTTTCTCGATGTTGTATCACTAGGGTGCCGGGGTAAGGCACGATCCACGGGCCGAATTTGGGGTGTGACAAAGTGGTATCGAGCGATTAGTCTCGGAAAGTGTCTACGCCGTGTCTAGTAAGTCTTGATTATCGGTGTGTTGTGCACCACATCTATAATCGAGGCTATAGGACATGTAGGATTGGTTTCTATTCTTCTCATTACGAGATCGTGCCTTAGAGCCGAGTTGTAAGTTGGACCCTCGATGTGTTTCATTTTACGATTATGCCTCGCGCCATGGCGACGGTGCCAGAAGGCAAAGCGGAGGCGCTAGTGGGATCTGAGAGAATGCGAGGCGCGAGCGATCGATACTGAGCAGTGCCCGACGGCGAGTTTAGCGTCGCCCGGCACCAGCGAGTTTAGAAGCGCGGCCGTGGTGATGAGACTCTGATGCACGAGCCTCGGTCCACGATGCGGAAGCGGGAGATGGGTCACGAGAGATGGCGATTATTGGCGAGGTTGTGGCGAGATATGAGGCAGTGGAATCTGGCGATTCGGTTCAGAAGACCGCGTGGTGCACCCGAGCGAATAGTTTGAGGCTACGGGACTTTACGAGTTGTAGCCCGCGAGTTTTATGGGTCGAGGCACGAGGATGATCCGAGGAGTTCATCCGTCGATTACAAGAGATCGTCACGGGTGATCAAGGCTTGAGACCGAGTCTGTGACGCCCGGTTCGCATCGGTGCGTGATACGCGATCGATTGGTTTGATTCGTAGGAGCTTTCGGGAGAGCATGCACCTCAGCAGTATGGGATGAGTTTTGGGGCTTTTCTCACGCACTTCTTGCCTCGCGGATGAGGAGCACGCAGGCGACAAATTTTTATTCTTGAGGCAGAGAGCGCGTCGGGAGTACAATGTCGAGTTCGATTCTTTGGCTCGATATGTCCACTGCGCTTGTTGCGATATGGAGGATAGGGTGCATCGCTCGTCACGGGCTAGATGATTATATGGCGAGTCTTGTGCGGGTGTTTCTCTTCAGGGCATGGACATTGCCGCATTCGAGCTCATGCACTTGGGTGCGAGGCGCGGTCGGCAGGTGGACCGCTTTCGTGAGAAGAAGGCCAAGACGGCCGGATATTTTGGCGACTTCGAGCGGACCGCCTCGGCCAGACTAGTTATGTACCTCGCCATTGCGAGTGGTCCTCCGACGCCGGGACCCAGGATATTCGGGAGCGGTCGGGGCTCGAGTTTGAGATGTTCGGGAGTAAGTCTTGGCGGATCGATCACCCTACCTCGGTGTGGTCGATGTGGTAGACCGCATTTCGGGGAGTGTCGTAGTACCAAGGGAGCTTGTTATTCTTGCGGCCAACGGGGCCATATGACGAGAGACGTCCGACCGGGTAGCGGTAGGATAGCACGAACTACTAGGCGATTGCGGGCCCACGGTAGAGGTCGCGGTGGAAGTTCCCAGTTTTAGCGGTCCTTGAACCGCCTAGTTTCAGGTATATCCTTAACCCTTTAGATACTTGTATGTATTGATGTTAATGATGTGTTAAGTGTTATGTTCGGATAGCTTTGTGCTAAATGTGATTTAGACACCTGGTTATTGTAGAAGGGTAAGTATGGGGGCATGGTAAGTGTGAACCCTAGACTGTCACGATTGAGACCTTAGAGGTAAGGTCGTCTTGAGTAAAAGATTCGTTTTATGTTTGACCTTTATCAGAGTACGTAGTATACGTGGGTTTTATTTGTGTGATAAGTCCATGGGTAGTGTGAGATGGAAGTGGTAGCTTTCATGATGTGATTCAGCAGGATTGTTCCGTGTCGGGGAACGAGGGCTTGACGCGATTGTGGGTCGGGTTGAGGACGTGATACGGGTCAACCCGTAGCCCGGATTAAGGTGGGGTCAGTTCTGGGTGGTCCCGCCAGGTGGTAGGGTCACGAGGATGCTAGGCCCAAGTTTGTATGATCATCGTATGAGTTCGTGGACGCGTTCGACCAGAAGCGGTTCGTAAAGGCCGGGAATGGCCTTAAGGAAGTTTGAGGTTAGTAAGATGACCAAGTTTGGAGGTAGTGATAATGACTGAAGTATGGTACGTACTGGGAGAGTTCAAGTGTTCGAGAAGGGCACGACGAGTAAGGAAGGAAGAGGACGTGTGTTATTTTTGTGGCCAAGCTGTGGCGTTGGCAACTTGTTAGAGGAACTTCATCGATATCCGTCTTGAGAAGGAACATTCGGGACGAATGTTTCTAAGGAGGGGAGAATGTTATACCCCGTATTCTCAGGGTATGTATGCGAGGACGTACGTACGAGTGCACGACAGAAAAAAATTTGGAAAGAAAGAAAGATGTGAGTTTTCGACGGAAAAGTTTCCGGTTATTTGTGAAGAAAAAGGTTCGTTAATGGGAATTGGATTCCCAGATTTGGTATTTGGACTTCATAGATTATATTAGAATTTTGAGATTTTATTTTCGGAAATGGTCACGTGGGGCCCACGGAGAAATTCTGATTTTGTGGGGCCCACTTTGTTTTGAGATTTTGGCCATTGTGGATATTTTTGGAAGACGTTTTATGAGGGCCATTAGGAGGGTGACACGTGTCACCCCTGCCAGGTGGCTCGGCGAATGACATTTGTGCACAACACCGGTTAGAGTCGTTTTCGACGAAACGTTTACGTAACTTGCGAAGGAAAATTCCGGCTATGTCGTTTTGTATTTTTGCGGATTTTTCCGAGAGGCGAAACATTTTGGACCAACGGGAGGTGATATGTGTCACCTCACATTGGAAGCAAGTGGGTGCTTGGCGATTTGGGCGCCCAAGAGGACGTTGGCCTCGCACAATGGTTCCTTGTTTTGGCCTTGTTTTGTGCCTTGTTTTGTGGATTGTTTGGTGCAATGTTTTGTGGAGTAGGGTTAGGGTGTACATGGCTTGATCTTGGCCCTTGGTTGGCCTTTGGCTTTCCTATAAATACCCCCCTCTCTTGAAGACTTCATTCATCCAAAATCTTCCAAGTCTTGAAACCCCTCCTCCCTCTTGTTGACTCTCGTCAAGAGCCCTCTCCCCTTAAAATTGGCCTTGGCGAAACCCTCCTCTTCCCTGAGGTGTGGCGAGAGGTACTACCCTCCCCTCATGGCTAGCCTGGGGTACCCACTAGCCTAGTTGTTTTCGTATAATACCCCCTTTTGTGGTATAGAAATACTCTCCTAGTATTGTTATAATGCCCAAAATACCTTAGCCTTTACCTAGTAGTATTTCAAAAGTTACCTTTACGTAGAGCAGGAAATACTCCCTTTTGTCCATTGAGTCTCAAACCGACACCCTAAGGAAATCTTCATAGTTGGTTGAAGTATTTGAGTAGAAGTTGATTAGAACTTCTAAGGGTTGTTGGGAGTGGATTGGAGCGCACGAGTAGAGCTAAACCTTGCTCGGGATCGACATTATAACTTGGATAATTTTGGGCTTGTCGAGGTAAATAATCTTGTCCCTTTGTAATTGGAAATTACATGTTAGAATATATAGTTGAAGTATACTATATATAGAATCGAACATTATTGCGGCAATGTCTTTTGACTTAAGCTGAATGTAAAGAAAGAATCGAATGTATTTACATAGGATCATTGCAGTAGACTTGTGTAGTATTCTTGAGTAGAATTGTACACGTCAGGTTAGGCGTAAACCCCACACTGGTTGGCTTGGTAGCCCTCGATAGAGGAGGAGATTTCTGCTGTGGGGAGAGTGCCAATTTTCTGTAGAAAGATAGAAACTTGTGTTTTGGGGGTAATATACGTTTGTTACCATTATAGGTGGAACTACTAAGAGTAGCGTATTCTACTCGAGGAGTGGAAAGGGCTAGTGCGTTGTAGTACTTGGAGCATTTTGCTTATTGTCGATAAATCGTCGCGAGGTATGTGAACCTCTTCCTATCTCTTCTAGCATGATATGTGTGAACTATGTAGTACGGTGACGCATACGTGTTAACTGTGTTTGATTGTTCTTAAAACATAAAGTGTTATAACGGCTTTATGGGAAGTTGGTTATAACGACTTTATGTAGGTAAGAAAATACTTTGTGGTTTTAAAAAGAGTTATACTAGCTTTATGGGAGTTAGGTATAATGTCTTAAGAGAGGTAAAGAAAATGGTTTACTGATGTTAGAAGTTAAGGGACTTGATCTTATAAGATAAGAGACTTAACTTATTTGTTTTAATGTGAATGTTTGTGTGAAACCTCATTCGTGAGTAATGAGTACTTGGTTTTATTTAAAGGGATAATGTTTCTTGATTTGAAATCAGAATGTGTATCGACATACCACCGCAGCGTTAATAAAGGAAAATGTATTGAATAATGATGTATCGTATTAAAAACCGGTAGAAACCTCCATCTGCATAGAAACTAAGATGAGACAAAATGATATTACATTTTCTAGATCATGGTCTGTAATAAGAATGTTGTAAACAAGAATAACCTACTCTCACGTGAGACATATATTACTCAATTGTTCTAAAAAGGAATCAGGTGATTAAGTTTGGGAACTATGAAACCATTTGAAAATGAGAAGCTTGAGTAATTGAAACTAGGCAACCTGGAACTTAGGAAAAGAATGTTATTACTTGATTTTGAAAAGGAATGGGTTGGTCATTCTAATACTACGGTATCGGGTGACTTTTATAAGTAATGGATCTCTTTTAAAAGAACTTAACGTATGTAGTACTTTGGGGTTAAAACCCGACTTTGGCATAAAATGAAAGTACTTTGAGTTGTGTGAAACTTGCCTATGCTTGTTGTTGTGAAACTTGCCTGCTGCTTGTTGTTGTGAAACTTACTATGCTTGTTGTTGTGAAACTTGCCTACGCTTGATGATAGCCTTTGTTGTGCAAGTGTGGTATTTCGCGTTACCGCGTCTCCGATAGAGCGGTTGACTTGTTGAGAACTTACTTGACGTCTTGGCGGTGATGGAGAATTCCACGTATGTTTCCATTTTGATTCTTGTCTTGTTGTTGATGTCACATAACATGTCTACACCGACGCAGATTCGGCACGCGGCACGCGTCGTTGATTACCCGATATATGGTTATTATCGCAACATGGGCGTGTCTACACCGTCGCAGATTCCGGGCACGTGGCTACGGCGGGTTGACCACCAAAGATATATTATTGAGGTTACATGGGCATGTCTACACCGATGCAGATTCGGGTACGTGCCATGCGGCCTTATTATTGTTGCATCATGGACATGTCTACACCGTCGCAAGATTCGGGCATGTGGCCATGATGCGAACATGATAGATGTGGTGGGCGTGAGACCCATAGTTATATTTGAGTGGTGACTTTGAGGGCGTGAGTCCCTGACTTGACTGCTTTTATGTTGCGTACTGTATTTTGGTTATCATACATGTCTCTGCTTTATATAGATCGTTATGATTTAAGCGCAGATATTCTGATTTCACATACTTGGTACTGTTGTCTCGACCTCCTTCGGGCCGCGTTCATGCCGCAGTAGGTACATCGGTCGTGGATCCTCGCTCTAGGATCTCGCCAGCGTTTGGGAAGCTCCGTTTCTCCGAGGCTTATCTTTTGTATGTGTTCCACGAGTTGTAGGTTCTTGTACATTCGTGGTATGGCGGCCCGTCCCGTCATAGTCGTTGTAAATCTTAAGGTCCGTAGTAATCTTGTGTGGCGGGGTTGTAAAAGGATTAAAATGTTCGGTTTTATGTATATCTTGAAGGCAATCGCTTGTTGGCCTGTTTATTATTATATCGATTGTTGCATGCCTAAGTTTTTATTTCCGCTGGTTTTTCTCTGATGTTGTATCACTAGGGTGCCCGGGGTAAGGCACCAGTCACGGGCCCGAATTTCGGGGTGTGACAGAAGGATTCCACGGGCATGATTGATATTATGGGCGTGAGACCCATGGTTATATTTGAGTAATGATTTTGAGGGCATGCGTCCCTGACTTGATATGATTGCTTATGTATTGTGTATTATAGTTTGGCTATCATACATGTCTCCTATTTTGTATAGACTGTTATGATTTCATTACAGTATTTCCAGTTCACATACTTAGTACATTCTTCGTCGACCTCGGCTGCGTTCATCGCCGCGAGTTTAGATGCGTAGTTTGGTGATCTGCAGTGTAGACCGCTCGGTGTTTTGGATAGCTCCGTACATTCGAGAGTTTATCATTTTGGTATAGATCCTTCAGTACATGCTTTTGTATAATTATGGGTACGGCGGGGCCTTGTCCCGTCATAGTTCAGTATAACTCTTAGAGGTCTGTATTCTTATGTGGGATTGGACTCATGTACAGTGTAGTGTCTGTTGATTATGTATATTATATGGCAGCCTTGTCGGCTTTGCCCTTGCATGTTCATTGGTTTTAAAAAAACGAGGTGTTATTTAGTTCCGCGATTTACTTTAGTCAGTCAGCTAGAAGGGTGCCTAGGTAGGGCACCTGTCACGGGCCCGGGTTTCGGGGCGTGACATGTAATATGCCAAGGTAAGGGATTATACTCTAGGGGATTCGTAGCACAACACATGCAACATTTAGAGTCCAAGTCATTTGGCTTATATTCAGATCCTTATTTGGAAAATTTTGAGGAAGGCGTACACAAGATAAAACTTCCGAATGATAGATGTATTAGATCAACACTTGTGGTTGAATATTTTTACCACATTTAAACGGGGCAAATTCGATGGCAAATTCCTCCAAATAAGGGGAGAATGATGCAAGAAAGCTCGCAAACTTAAACTCTCAAACTAAATCGAGAGATGTTTTGCTAATACTACCAACAATGGCATTGTCACCAACCTCAACCGGGCGTGGATCGTGCCCTACCCGCACCTTCTACCTTAACAATACAAGTAAGTCATGAACTAAAATAACACCTCACTTTTTTTAAAAACAAGCGTGACGCAAGGGCAAAGCCGACAAGGCTGCCATATATACATAAACAAAAGACACTACACCGCATAGCAGTCCAATCCACATATGAATACGCACTCTAAGAGTTATAGAACCATGACGTGACAAGGCCCCGCTGCACCTATAATCGCACAAAAATCTGCATCGAAAGAACTTATACCAAAAAGATAAACTCCCGAAGGAGCTATCCAAAACTACGAGCAAGGTCCTACACTGCCGATCACCAAATCTAGACCTAAACTGCGGATGAACGCGGCCCCGGGCGAGGTCAAGACGAAGAATGTACCAAGTATGTGAACAATAAATCAGTAATGAAATCATAACGATCTAAACAAAGCAGGAGACATGTATGATAGCCAACCTACGATACATAACACATGCGATCATATCAAGTCGTGGACGACGCCTCAAAGTCGTTACTAAAACATAACCATGGGTCTCACGCCATAACATCAATCATGCCCGTGGAATCCTTCCTCACTGCCGGCAGTCCATGATATAATATAACATCAAGTCCCACGTGGTATAGCATCTGGGGTTTACCTCACTTATACTCTTACCCCGAGAAGGTGGTAAAGCAGTGGTATAGCATCTGGGGTTTACCCTCACTTATACTCTTA
The DNA here is from genome assembly GCA_029844215.1 of Przewalskia tangutica. Lineage (NCBI taxonomy): Eukaryota > Viridiplantae > Streptophyta > Magnoliopsida > Solanales > Solanaceae > Przewalskia > Przewalskia tangutica. Next base: position 31,403,154 of record CM056720.1, on the reverse strand, counting down.
CGGAGAAGGTGGTATAACGTCTGGGCTTGCCCCTCATTTATACTCTTACCCTATCTCAACCGGCCACAAACAACACATAAGGCGGGTGGTACAGTTGTCTTGGGGTTTACCTCACTAATACTCTTACCACGGAGGAGGTGGTATAACGTCTGGGGCTTGCCGCTCATTTATACTCTTACCCTATCTCGACCGACCATCAAACAAGACATAAGCACTACCATGTCTTTTATAAAATCAGGAATTTAACCCAAGTGCTACAAATAACGGAAGCATACGTGGAATCCCACATCACCGCTTGACGCCCAAGTAACTTACAACAAGACAGTACCAAACCGAGAGTCGCGGCAACGTAATAAAACATAAAACTTGCACTCAAAGGCTATCACCAGCACACATAGGCTAATTCTCAATTAACCAAACCAACGTACTTATCGAGGCACACATAGAATAATTCTAAATTAATCAAGCCAAAGTACTACGTACGTACATTATTTTCAAAAGACTCCTTTCCACATAAAACTTCCCCGATACTAACAACCGTAGTATCAAGTCCTATCCACCTTTCAAGACAAGTCACAATACCTTTTTAGAAATACAATTACGCTTTCTAAATCAAGTGACTTCTTTATTAAAAACCTTAAGCAATTGGTACCTTTAAAACAATTTGCCCTTCCTTAAAACAAGTTATTCCTTTGATTACTTTACTAGAGAAAAACCATTCTCTTAACCTTCCATAAAGCCGTTATAACCAACTTCCCATAAGCCGTTATAACCCTTTATGGTTTAGGCCAAAGTACTAAATCAAGGCATACATAGAATAATTCTCTTTTAACAAGTCAAAGTACTTATCAAGGCACACTTAGACAAATCCTCAATTTATCAAGCCAAAGTACTTAATCAAGGCATACATAGAATAATTCTCTTTTAACAAGTCAAAGTACTTATCAAGGCATACTTAGACAAATCCTCAATTTATCAAGCCAAAGTACTTAATCAAGGCATACATAGAATAATTCTCTTTTAACAAGTCAAAGTACTTATCAAGGCATACTTAGACAAATCCTCAATTTATCAAGCCAAAGTACTTAATCAAGGCATACATAGAATAATTCTCTTTTAACAAGTCAAAGTACTTATCAAGGCATACTTAGACAAATCCTCAATTTATCAAGCCAAAGTACTTAATCAAGGCATACATAGAATAATTCTCTTTTAACAAGTCAAAGTACTTATCAAGGCATACATAGAATAATCCTCTTTTAACAAGTCAAAGTACTTATCAAGGCATACTTAGACAAATCCTCAATTTATCAAGCCAAAGTACTACGTACGTACATTCCTTTATAAAAGACTCCTTTCTATGTAAAGCCCCAAGATACTAACACCCGTAGTATCAAGGTGTGTCTATTTTTCAAAGTAAGTTACTACACTTTTAGAAAACTCATTTCAAAGCTTGAAATCAAGTAACTCCAAATTTTCACAATCTAGGCAACTTATGCCGATTTAATCAAAATAGACAACTTTCTAAACCTTCCATAAAGCCGTTATAACCAACCTCCCATAAAGCCGTTATAACCCTTTTATGGTTTTAGACAATCCATTCCTTGATAACCAAGAGACTTATACTATTAAAACCAAGTATCACATACTTATAAAATCAAGTTCTTAACTTTCAAAATACTTCAAGTCTCTTAATAGTTAGAAAACAAGTTTTCTTCTACTTTTTAAACCTCAAGTAACTTCACCCTTAACGCAAGTTACTTCTTAAATCATGTCATTTCTCCTCTTTTAAATCAAATAAGTAAATCACTCCTTTGACTCCCCTAAAGTCATTATAATGACCTTTAGGTTTTAGAACTAAGGCACTAGCCAAAAGATTTGGAAACCACTTCCTTTTCAAGTCTCTATGTACTTTAAGAAAAATACCTTCACTTTTAAGAACCCAAACTTCATCAAGAAAATGGATTCTACAACTTACAATTTAAACATCAAGGTACACTCGAGGAAGTACATAGAACAAATTCTATTTTAGGCAATCCAAATACAAGCAAGGAATGGATCATTCAGAGTAGAACTTACTTTCTTTATTCTAAGGAATCATGCTAGAAGAGGAGATAGTTCACATACCTTTTACTAAATCCACAAGCTGCCGAATACACCGCACGTAGAAGTGTCAACCTATAATGGTCACAACAAGACTATCAACTTCTAGTCTCTACGAGAATAATACTAAGTATACGGTCTCTAATTCTACGGAAAATCGGCAAAGACCTCCTTTGTTTCTACTTACTTAGCCACTTTTTCAAGGCCGAATACAATAACCAACAAGCCACATTTAAGGCTCCAAACAACAACCAAACAAAGGGGATTACACGCCTTACAATACGTAAAATTCCGCCCACAATTCATACGAAATAGTGTAATACTTCACTAGCCATTCTCGCCAACATATAACCAATTACACTACGCCTTTTCCAATCCTCTTCCAATTCCAAGTTCTAAGGTCTAACATGTTATATAGTCATAAACAACTTCAACAACTACGATTTCCTTCTTTATACAACATGCGGCGACTTAACTAATAATCAACTTGAAATGTAATCTTAAGGCTAAACATGCAAGTTTTCTGATTAGGTTCTAATAGCGATAAACATATCAAACTTCATACTATATAACTCATGCTTGCTAAAATCCACACTACAACAATAAGTAAGTCTTAACTACTAAAGCGACAAAATTTATACCTTCCAAGCCCTTAAAATTTCCAAGATCCAAAGTCGCGCTTAGCAATTCTTAGCTCCTTTCCTTAAGTTCCAATCCGCTCCAAGCACTCCTAGAGGCCTGAAGAACCCATCTTCAAGTTCCAACTTCAAAGTCAAGAACTCCCATAGTTTCCGCCTTGCGACTAACGTAAAAATACGTTTTTTCCGAAATCTTTCTATTGAGATATCCTTACAATACCCTTAGGGACATTGGGTTTAGGTCTTGTGGCTAATGGATCAAAACTACAAAATTTTCTTGTTGGAAATGTGCTAAAGCCGAGAGCTATCTAGTGAGAACAAGAGTTGAGAAATTTTTTCTAAGTCTTCAAGACCTTGTCTTGCTACTAGTATGTATTTAAAACACGTTGGAGGTCAAGACTTAAACAAATGTGAGGTTAGGATGTGTTTCACTTGATCAAGCCTAGGTGGACAAGTTGACTTGTCAACAATGTCAAGCTTAGAAGACTTATCATCTACTTAGGTCAAATGACCATAATACCCTTGCAATTTTTCGTCCAACATCATGGAGGGGGTGCCACGTGTCGCCTCTCATTCGCCCATAAAATTCGTAACCTCGTGGGCCCCACAAAAAGTAAAATTTCTCGGGTGGGCCCCACGTGACCAAATCCGTAAAAAAATAAATTTCCATTAGGTTAAGAGTTTCATACTCTTCAAATAATGCATTTTGAGAATCCAATTCTCAATAACGAACATTTTTCCTTTCCGACCTTCGGAAGATTTTCCGTCGGAAAAACAATTCTTCCTTTCGTACTAATTTCCAAGTCTTGTTTCCTTACGTACATTCTCTTATACATGTCCTGGACTTACGGGGTGTAACATTCTTCCCCCCTTAGAAACATTCGTCCCCGAATGTTCTTAGTCGGTTCTCACGCTACACAAATTCCGGCACAATCTCTATACTATGCCTATCAATCAAATGCACAAGACCAACGATGCCACATACGCCACCTCATAACATACGTAAACATAATAATGGACCTTCCGTCCGTGGTCCCTTCTCACAAAACTCGAAGGTTACAGTCTTCCCAAACACGGGATCCTTAGAGGTTCTTTTCTTTCCTTACTTGTCATACTTTCTCGTACTTTCAAACTCATCTAGTACACGTACAAAATCTCAAATTCTGTTTTTGTTCCCCAATCCTTGGAGTTACTAACCAACTTGGCCATTATGCTACTTGAATTTCCGCTAAGGCTCTCCTCGGTCCTTACGACCTAGTTCTGGTGGAACGCGTCCACAAACTCGTACAACGATTTACTAAACTTGGGCCTGACATCCTCGGGATCCTATCACATAACGGAACCATTTCTAGCTGACATCACCCCATTCCATACTACCGGCTAACCCGAAATGAGTCCATAACCCGACTCATCGTCACACTTAACTTCTCATTTTATTAATCAAAGTATCCCTAACTCTGGGGTACTATCACTTACAACTGCTAGCACTGCTATCTTGGTCAATAACACAACGGCTTTCCTCATGACCCTATAGTCTTCCTAATCGAGAAACCGAGGCTCGTGCTGGGCCTCAAAACTGGCGAAGAACTCGCCGATTGCGAACAACATCCGATAACACGGGCATAAGCCCTATCAACTCTCTCGAGTCGACTAGTAGCTCTCGCTACTCCTTTGCCCTTCTCGGCGGCCGTTCTCCTCGAGGCATCCGCAACACAACAATACGTCGAGAGGAATTTTCTTACTAACACGGCTCATGGCACGATCTTAGAGTGAAAAGAATAGAAACCAACTCCTAAATGTCCTGTAGCCTCTGTTTATGGGTGGCGCGCAACACACCGATAATCAAGACTCTACTAGACACGATGCGTAGACATTCCGAGGATCGATCGCTCGATACCACTGTCACACCGAACCGGGCTCGGGATCGTGCCCTACCCGCACCCTTCTACCTTAACAATACAAGTAAGTCGCGAATCAAATAACACCTCACTTTTTTTAAAAACAAGCGACGCAAGTGCGGCAAAGCCGATAAGGCCGCCATATATACATAAACAAAAGACACTACACCGCATACGAGTCCAATCCACATATGAATACGGACCTCTCGAGTTATATCAACCATGACGGACAAGGCCCCGCTGCATCCATAATCGCACAAAAGCACATCTTGAAAGAACTTATACCAAAAGATAAACTCCCGAATCAAGGAGCTATCCAAAACTCGAGCAAGGTCCTACACTGCCGATCACCAAATCATTACCTAAACTCAAGCATGAACGCAGCCCAAGGAGGTCAAGACGCGAAGAATGTACCAAGTATGTGAACAATAAGCATCAGAATGAAATCATAATCCTAAACAAAACAGAGACATGTATGATAGCCAACCTACGATATAACACATAGCAATCATATCAAGTCGGGGACGACGCCTCAAAGTCGCATTAAAACATAACCATGGGTCTCACGCCCATAATATCAATCATGCGTGGAATCCTTCTCACCGCATCCATGATATAATATAACATCAAGTCCCACCTGTTATAGCATCTTGGGGTTTACCTCTCACTTATACTCTTACTCGGGAGAAGGTGGTAAACAGTGGTATAGCGTCTTGGGGTTTACCTCACTTATACTCTACCCTGGAGAAGGTGGTATAACGTCTTGGGGCTTGCCTCATTTATACTCTTACCCTATCTCAATCGGCCACAAACAACACATAAGGCGGTGGTACATGTCTTGGGGTTTACCCTCACTAATACTCTTACTGGATGAGGTGGTATAACGTCTGGGCTTGCCTCATTTATACTCTTACCCTATCTCGACCGACCATCAAACAAGACATAAGCACTACCATGTCTTTTATAAAATCCGAATTTAACCTGCTACAAATAGCTAAGATACCCGGAATCCCACATCACCGCCAGACGCCCAAGTAACTTACAACAAGACGGTCTACTCAAACCGAGAGTCGCAACAACGTAATAAAACATAAAACTTGCACTCAAAGGCTATCACCAAAGACACATAGGCTAATTCTCAATTAACCAAACCAAAGTACTTATCGAGGCACACATAGAATAATTCTAAATTAATCAAGCCAAAGTACTACGACGCACATCTCTTTCAAAAGACTCCTTTCCACATAAAACTTCCCGATACTAACAACCGTAGTATCAAGTCCTATCCACCTTTCAAGACAAGTCACAATACCTTTTAGAAATACAATTACCGAACTAAATCAAGTGACTTCTTTATTAAAACCTTAAGCAATTGGTACCTTTAAAACAATTTGCCCTTCCTTAAAACAAGTTATTCTTGATTACTTTACTAGAGAAAACCATTCTCTTAACCTTCCATAAAGCCGTTATAACCAACTTCCCATAAGCCGTTATAACCCTTTATGGTTTAGGCCAAAGTACTAAATCAAGGCATACATAGAATAATTCTTTTAACAAGTCAAAGTACTTATCAAGGCACACTTAGACAAATCCTCAATGTATCAAGCCAAAGTACTTAATCAAGGCATACATAGAATAATTCTCTTTTAACAAGTCAAAGTACTTATCAAGGCATACTTAGACAAATCCTCAATTTATCAAGCCAAAGTACTTAATCAAGGCATACATAGAATAATTCTCTTTTAACAAGTCAAAGTACTTATCAAGGCATACTTAGACAAATCCTCAATTTATCAAGCCAAAGTACTTAATCAAGGCATACATAGAATAATTCTCTTTTAACAAGTCAAAGTACTTATCAAGGCATACTTAGACAAATCCTCAATTTATCAAGCCAAAGTACTAAATCCTGGCATACATATAAAAATTCTCTTTAACAAGTCAAAGTACTTATCAAGGCATACATAGAATAATCCTCTTTTAACAAGTCAAAGTACTTATCAAGGCATACTTAGACAAATCCTCAATTTATCAAGCCAAAGTACTACGTACGTACATTCCTTTATAAAAGACTCTTTTCTATGTAAAGCCCCAAGATACTAACACCCGTAGTATCAAGGTGTGTCTATTTTTCAAAGTAAGTTACTACACTTTTAGAAAACTCATTTCAAAGCTTGAAATCAAGTAACTCCAAATTTTCACAATCTAGGCAACTTATGCCGATTTAATCAAAATAGACAACTTTCTAAACCTTCCATAAAGCCGTTATAACCAACCTCTCATAAAGCCGTTATAACCCTTTATGGTTTTAGACGTATCCATTCCTTGATAACCAAGAGACTTATACTATTAAAACCAAGTATCACATACTTATAAAATCAAGTTCTTAACTTTCAAAATACTCCAAGTCTCTTAATAGTTAGAAAACAAGTTTTCTTCTACTTTTTAAACCTCAAGTAACTTCACCCTTAACGCAAGTTACTTCTCTTAAATCATGTCATTTCTCCTCTTTTAAATCAAATAAGTAAATCACTCCTTTGACTTCTAAAGTCATTATAATGACCTTTAGGTTTTAGAACTAAGGCACTAGCCAAAAGATTTGGAAACCACTTCCTTTTCAAGTCTCTATGTACTTTAAGAAAAATACCTTCACTTTTAAGAACCCAAACTTCATCAAGAAAATGGATTCTACAACTTACAATTTAAACATCAAGGTACACTCAAGGAAGTACATAGAACAAATTCTATTTTAGGCAATCCAAATACAAGCAAGGAATGGATCATTCAAGGAGTAGAACTTACTTTCTTTATTCTAAGGAATCATGCTAAGAGAGATAGTTCACATACCTTTCTACTAAATCCACAAGCTGCCGAATACACCGCACGTGAAGTGTCAACCTATAATGGTCACAACAAGACTATCAACTTCTAGTATATACGTATAATTATAATAATTATACTTTCTATAATTTTACGGTAAATCGGGCAGCACCTCCATTGTTTCTACTTACTTAGCCACTTTTTTCAAGGCCGAATACAATAACCAACAAGCCACATTTAAGGCTCCAAACAACAACCAAACAAAGGGGATTACACGCCTTACAATACGTGTAAAATTCTGCCCCACAATTCATACGAAATAGTGTAATACTTCACTAGCCATTCTCGGCCAACATATAACCAATTACACTACGCCTTTTCCAATCCTCTTCCAATTCCAAGTTCTAAGGTCTAACATGTTATATAGTCATAAACAACTTCAACAACTACGATTTCCTTCTTTATACAACATGCGACGACTTAACTAATAATCAACTTGAAATGTAATCTTAAGGCTAAACATGCAAGTTTTCGGATTAGGGTTCTAATAGCCGATAAACATATCAAACTTCATACTATATAACTCATGCTTGCTAAAATCCACAGCTACAACAATAAGTAAGTCTTAACTACTAAAACGACAAAATTTATACCTTTCCAAGCCCTTAAAATTTCCAAGATCCAAAGTCGCGCTTAGCAATTCTTAGCTCCTTTCCTTAAGTTCCAATCCGCCCAAGCACTCCTAGAGGCCTATGAAGAACCCATCTTCAAGTTCCAACTTCAAAGTCAAGAACTCCATAGTTTCCGCCTTGCGACTAACGTAAAAATACGTTTTTTCCGAAATCTTTCTATTGAGATATCCTTACAATACCCTGAGGGACATTGGGTTTAGGTCTTGTGGCTAATGGATCAAAACTACAAAATTTTCTTGTTGGAAATGTGCTAAAGCTAGAGCTATCTAGTGAGAACAAGAGTTGAGAAATTTTTCTAAGTCTTCAAGACCTTGTCTTGCTACTAGTATGTATTTAAAACACGTTGAGGGTCAAGACTTAAACAAATGTGAGGTTAGGATGTGTTTCACTGATCAAGCCTAGGTGGACAAGTTGACTCACAACAATGTCAAGCTTAGAAGACTTATCATCTACTTAGGTCAAATGACCATAATACCCTTTGCAATTTTTCGTCCAACATCATGGAGGGGTGCCACGTGTCGCCTCTCATTCGTCCCATAAAATTCCGTAACCTCGGGCCCCACAAAAAGTAAAATTCCTCGGGTGGGCCCCACGTGACCAAATCCGTAAAAAAATAAATTTCCATTAGGTTAAGAGTTCCATACTCTTCAAATAATGCATTTTGAGAATCCAATTCTCAATAACGAACATTTTTCCTTTCCGACCTTCGAAAGATTTTCCGTCGGAAAAACAATTCTTCCTTTCGTACTAATTTCCAAGTCTTGTTTCCTTACGTACATTCTCTTATACATGTCCTGGACTTACGGGGTGTAACAGGCATGTTATTCTAAACTTAGATGCCTAACATGCCATGGAAAATGGAATGGATTTGGAGTTGTGACATGATGATCTAAGAAGTCTTGTATTTTTGGCCTTCTTATTTGGTCCTGACCGAGACCATGTTTTCTTTTAGTTTATCTTTATTTACTAGCTTAGATATTAGTTTTCATTAGGACAGATTTAAAGAGCCATGTAATAAGGTGACAAGGTGTCACGACCCGAATCCCGGGCCCGTGACTGGTGCCTTACCCCGGGCACCCTAGTGATACAACATCAGAGAAAACCAGCGGAAAATAAAACACGAGTCATGAAACAAGAGATATAATAAGTAAACAGGCCAACCAATACGCTTGCCTTCAAGATATACATAAAAACCCGAACGCTTAACCTTTTTACAAACCCCGCCACACACAAGCATGCACTTAAGATTTACAACAACTATGACGACAGGTTCCCGCCATACCGAATGTATAAGCATCTACTGACTGTGGTAACATACCAAAAGATAAGCCTCAAGGAACGGAGCTTCCAATACGAAAGGTGATCCTAAAAGCGGGATCGACATCCGATGTACCTTTTACTCATGCAGATGAACGCACTTCAAGGAGGTCAAGCATAACAGTACCAAGTATGTGAAATCAGAAATATCGTAAATGAAATCATAATAGTCTATATAGAAGCAGAGACATGTATGATAACCAAACTACTGATTCACAACATAGAAGCCTATGTCAAGTCGTGACTCACGCCTAAAAGTCATCCTCATGCGTGGAACTCCTTCCTCACCGCTGCCTAGGTACAAATCATGTGATACGTATAATGTGTCTCGACCCATCTTATGGACCCAATATAGAAAAGGGTGGAATACATTCCTGCTCATCCTACGAACCCATAGTCGAGTGGAATACATTCCGGATGAACCTAGTCAAGTGAAATACATTCGGATGAACCGGTCCTCAAGTGAAATACATTCCGATGAACCGGCCTCAAGTGAAATACATTCCGGATGAACCGGCCTCAAGTGAAATACATTCGGATGAACCGTAATCAAGTGAAACACATTCGGATGAACCTAGAGTCGAGTGAAATACATTCCGGATGACCGTAGTCGAGTAGAACACGATTTACACAACAAGGCTATCACACGTAACATGGTCAAGTTTCATAACAACAAGTATAAGCAAGTTACACACGACTCAAGGTACTTTCATTTTATATCAATGTCCGGATTTTAACCTTAAAGTACTACGTCAGTTAAATTCCTTTTAAGATCCATTTCTTTACAAAGGTCACCCGATACACCGTAGTATAAAATTTGAGTGACTAACATTGTTAAGTAAACCAAAATGCTTTCCTTTGTAAAATCAAGTGACAACCTTATTTTCCAAACGCTCAAGTTGCCTAACAATGCTCAAGTTTCTCATTTTAGAAAAGGTTTCAGTAGTTCATAGTTTTAAATCCTTTAAAACATAATTCTCCTTTAAACGTTTTGAGAAACCTATGTCTTATAAGTGAGTAGGTATTCTTTGTTTATAATCAATCTTATTAAGCAGCCATGATCTAGGAAATGTAATATCATTTTGTCTCATCTTAGCTTCTATGCAGATGGAGGTTTCTACTGGTTTTAATAATACTTCTTTAGTAAATACATTTTCCTTTTATTAACGCTGCAGTGGTTTGTCGATACACATTCTGATTTCCGAAATCAGTAAAACATTCTTAAGCCGTTATACCTAACTTCCCATAAAGCTAGTATAACTCTTAAGCTTTCTAAACCCAAGTAATACTCATTCTTTCAAAACGATTCATAGATCTTTTGAAATGCTTCAAGTTCTTTATTAACACATATCAAGCCGCTTATTATTCAAATCGGTTACCTTTTTTAAAACCACAAAGTATGTGCTTATCCACATAAAGCTATTATAACCAACTTCCCATAAAGCCGTTATAACACTTTATGTTTTAAATCAATCAAATACATTTAGCACACGTACGCCTACCGCACTACATAGTTCACACATATCATGCTAGAAGAGATAGGAAGAGGTCCACATACCTCGCGACGATTGTCGACTAATAGCAAAACGCCCAAGTACCTCAAACCACGGCTACTCCTAAGCCAAGTGGATCACCCACACGAGTACTACAACCTATAGAGGCCACAAAGCGCTTATTAATACCTTTAGATCCCGACGTAGAATATTCTACGTAAAATTCGGCAAAGACTCTCCCGCAACAGCAAATCTCCTCCTCTATCGAGGCCGCTACCAAGCCAACCAGGGGTTAACACGTCGGACCGGACGTGTACAATTCTACTACACAAAGAATGTCTCATCACGAATACCCTATGTAATTACTTCGATTCTCTTATTTAAATTCAGCTTAAGTCGCAAGACATTGCCGCACAATTATAATGTTCATTCTATATATAGTATACTTCAACTATATATTCCTACAACATGTAATTTCCAATTACAATAGAAGGTCAAGAGTGTTTACCTCGATAAGCCCAAAATTATCCGAGTTTATATGTCGATCCCGAGCAAGGTTTAGCTCCTACTCCGCGCCCAATCCGCTCCAAACAACCCTTAGAAGTTCTAACTAACTTCTCTTAAGTACTTCAAACAACAATGAAGATTTCCTTAGGGTTTTGGTTTGAGACTAAAAGGACAAAAGGTAGTATTTCCTGCTCTACGATAGAGGTATCTTTGGAATACTACAAGGTACAAGGCTAAGGTATTTTGGGCATTATAACAATACTAGGAGTATTTCTATACCACAACAAGGGGTATTATACGAAACAACTAGGCAGTGGGTACCCTACTGCCAAGCACCACTAGAGGTGTACCACTCTGGCTAAGGGGAGGGAGGCTCTGGCTAGCTCACAAGAGAGTGGGAGAGGAGCTCTTGACGAGTCTACAAGAGGGAGGAAGGATTTATCACTTAGAACAATTTGTGGATGAATAAAGTCTTCACAAGGGGAGCTATTTATAGGCCAAGCAAAGGCCAACCAATGGCCAAGATCCATCCATGTGTTAGGCAAGTGTAAGGCCAAGATCAAGCCAAGTGCACCCACAAAACACTCCACAAAACACTCCACAAAACAAGCCACAAAACAAGGCACAAAAGGAGGGACCAATCGCCAAGGCCAACCCATCCTCTTGACGCCCAATCGTCCAAGCCACCCTATTTGTTTCAATGTGAGGGTGACACATGTCACCCTCCCGTTGGTCCAAAATGTTACGTCTCTAAAAATCCGCAAAAATTATAAATGACATAGCCGAATTTTCCCTACGAAAGTCGTGGCAAACGTTTCGTCCGAAAAACGACTCTATTCGCACTTGTGCCCAAATTCGATCCTTGCCTAACTTAAGGCTCAAATTTTCTACGCACGCCCCACGCATATACCGAAATACGGGGTATAACATTCTCCCCTCCTTAGAAACATTCGTCCCGAATGTTCCTTCTAAGTCTCAAAACAAACGTGCGCCAGTATAGTCTTCACTACTATACTTACGAGAATCAAACATGCCACACCTGGCCACAAAATAACACCTGCACAAAATACGTAATCCCAAGTCCACGAGGATCCACCTCGAAGATACAAAACAAATTCTCACCCCTGGTCCAAAAGATACCCCCTTCGCACATTCATTTCACAAAAGAAACGATCACACTCGTTCACTTCTCCCCTACCTCGTCGTACCCTGTTCGAACAATCGAACCCTTCCCAGTACACGCACCACACTTCGCCAACGCTTCGTTTCCAACCCTCGAGTCACTACCTCCAAACTTGGTCATCTTACTAACCTCGATTTCTAAGGCCACTCTCGGCCTTCACGAACTGATTCTGGTCGAACGTATCCACGAACTCATAAGATGGTCATCTAAACTTGGGCCTAGCACCCTTGTGACCCTGCCACCTGGCGGGACCACCCAGAGCTGACCTTTCCTCGAAACGGGACGCGGGTTAGCCCGCAACATGGCCCCAACCCGACCCACTATCGCGCCAACTCTTGCTCCTCGACACGGAACAATCTTGCTAAAACACATCATGAAAGCTACCACTTTCATTTACCCAACCAGGACTTATCACACAATACATTCTAGGCATAAAATGCACTCGACAAGGATCACTCGCAAAATCTTGTACTCAAGACGGCCTTACATCTAAGGTCTCAACTGTAATATTCTAAGGTTCATCATTTTCACCCCAAAGCTTACCCTTTCACTAAGCATGTTTCTAAATCACATTTTAGCACCAAGCTATCCGAACATAACACTTAACACATTATCATAACAAACAAAACTCTAGATGGTTAAGATATACCGGCTACCGCCCACTCTAATCATAAGTCCGCAGGCGCATAATCGTAGAAAGCGATGAACTCGCCATCGATCCGCAGGGTCGCGCTGCCGCGGTACCTCTCCTATAAGCACGCTTCGTCACATGGCTCGACGGCCGCAGTGAAACAAGCACCGCAAAAAGACGACATTCCGGGATGATGTTTGCCACATCGCACACCGGCGGGACATGAATCGATGGCTAGCACTCACGTATACCGTGAACGAAGCCCGGAGCTCACCAGCTCCGAATACCCCAACGCCCCAAGACCGAGGGGGACCACTGCATGGTGGAGGTACATAACTAGATCGCTGGCCGAGGCGGTCCGCCTCGAAAGTTACCAAAGGACCTCGCTGCTCGCCTCTTCGCGATCTCGGCCATTCCGTCGACCTCTCCGTGCCTCACATCCTAGTGCACGAGCTTGCATGCGGGCAATGTCCATGCCCTGAAGAGCTACACCCGCATGCCTCGCTAAGTAATCGCCCACCGGTGACGTAGCGGTGTACTGTCCTCCATATCCGCTACTACCGAACATACCGAGCTAATGAGTCGAACTCACATTGTACTCTCTAACCGCCCGCCCGCCCCGCTCAACGTCAAAAATTGGCCCGAGCCCTCTCATTCGCGAGGCAAGAAATGTGCAAGAAATGCCTCGAGAACTCGTCCCAAACTGGAAGTGCATGCTCTTCCCGGACAGCCCCACGAATCAAACTACCAATCGCAGATCACGCACTGATGCGAACCCAATACCACCGACCGCCTCGAGGCTCGATCACTCTATGATCCGTCAGTAGCCGCTTGATAAACTCCCGAGGGTCGCCTCGGCTCTCGATCCATAGAACACCGGAGGGCTACAACTCGAAGTCACGTAGCCTCAAATCGCTCGCCGTGTACTACGGTGCTACTGGGCCGGAATCGCTGATCCAAATTTATCTCATATTCGCCACGACCGCCAAGAATCGCCATCTCCTTGTACCCATCTCATCGGCTCAGCCGTGGACCGAGGCTCAGTATCAGAGTCTCAGCAGCCACCGCCGCGCTCTAAACTCGGCTGTGCTTTGGCGTCGCGAAACCCGCCGTCGGTACTACCAGTATCGGCCAGGGCTCGCGCCGCACTCTCTGAATCCCACTAGCGCCTCGCGCCTTGCCCTTCTGGGCCCGGTTGCCTTTCGCAGGCATAATCGTAAAAACGAAACACGCTGAGGGGTCCAACTTACAACATGGCTCTAAGGCACGATCTCGAATGAGAAGAATGGAAACCAATCCTAAATGTCCTATAGCCTCACGATTATAGATGTGGTGCACAACACACCGATAATCAAGACTCTACTAGACACGTGCAGACACTTTCCGAGGACTAATCGCTTCGATACCACTTTTGTCACGACCAATCCGCCCGTGATCGTGCCTTACCCCGCACCCTAGTGATACAACATCGGAGAAAACCAATAAAAATAAAACACGAGTCATGAAACAAGAGATATAATAAGTAAACAAAGCAACCAACACGCTTTCTTCAAGATATACATAAAAACCCAACGCTTAACCTTTTACAAACCCCGCCCACAACAAAGGCTGCACTCTAAGATTTACAACAACTATGACGGACAGGGCCCGCCATACCCCGAATGTATAAGCATCTACTGCACTGTGGTAACATACCAAAAGATAAGCCTCCAAGGAACAGAGCTTTCCAATACGCAAAGGTGATCCTAAAATGGATCGACACTGATGTACCTTTTACTCATGCAGATGAACGCACTTCAAGGAGGTCAAGACAACAGTACCAAGTATGTGAAATCAGAAAATATCAGAAATGAAATCATAATAGTCTATATAGAAGCAGGAGACATGTATGATAACCAAACTACGATTCACAACATAGAAGCCATGTCAAGTCGTGGACTCACGCCTAAAAGTCATCCTCACGCCCGTGGAACTCCTTCCTCACCGCCAGCGATCTAGGTACAAATCATGTGATACGATATCGTGTCTCGCCCATCTTATGGACCCAATATAGAAAAGGGTGGAATACATTCTGCTCATCCCATGAACCCAGAGTCGAGTGGAATACATTCCGGATGAACCTAGTCAAGTGAAATACATTCGGATGAACCGGTCCTCAAGTGAAATACATTCGGATGAACCTGGCCTCAAGTGAAATACATTCCGGATGAACCGGTCCTCAAGTGAAATACATTCGGATGAACCGGTAATCAAGTGAAACACATTCGGATGAACCAGAGGTCGAGTGAAATACATTCGGATGACCGGTAGTCGAGTAGAACACGATTTACACAACAAGGCTATCACACGTAACATGGTCAAGTTTCATAACAACAAGTATAAGCAAGTTACACACGACTCAAGGTACTTTCATTTTATATCAAAGTCCGGATTTTAACCTTAAAGTACTACGTCCGTTAAATTCCTTTTAAGATCCATTTCTTTTACAAAGGTCACCCGATACCCGTAGTATAAAATTTGAGTGACTAACATTGTTAAGTAAACCAAAATGCTTTCCTTTGTAAAATCAAGTGACAACCTTATTTTCCAAACGCTCAAGTTGCCTAACTTCAATGCTCAAGTTTCTCATTTTAGAAAAAGGTTTCAGTAGTTCATAGTTTTAAATCCTTTAAAACATAATTCTCCTTTAAACGCTTTGAGAAACCTATGTCTTATAAGTGAGTAGGTATTCTTTGTTTATAATCAATCTTATTAAGACCATGATCTAGGAAATGTAATATCATTTTGTCTCATCTTAGCTTCATGCGGATGGAGGTTTCTATCGGTTTTAATAATACTTCTTTAGTCAATACATTTTCCTTTTATTAACGATGCAGCTGGTTTGTCGATACACATTCGATTTCGAAATCAAGAAAACATTCTTAAGCCGTTATACCAAACTTCCCATAAAGCTAGTATAACTCTTAAGCTTTCAAAACCCAAGTAATACTCATTCTTTCAAAACGATTCATAGATCTTTTGAAATGCTTCAAGTTCTTTATTAACACATATCAAGCCAGTTATTATTCAAATCAGTTACCTTTTTTTTAAAAACCACAAAGTATGTGCTTATCCACATAAAGCTATTATAACCAACTTCCCATAAAGCCGTTATAACACTTTATGTTTTAAATCAATCAAATACATTTAGCACATGTACGTCTACCGTACTACATAGTTCACACATATCATGCTAGAAGAGATAGGAAGAGGTCCACATACCTCGCGACGATTGTCGACCAATAGCAAAACGCTCCAAGTACCTCAAACCGCCGGCTACTCCTTAAGCCAAGTGGATCACTCCACACGTAGTACTACAACCTATAGAGGCCACAAAGCGCCTATTAATACCTTTAGATCCCGAGCGTAATATTCTACAGAAAATTGGCAAAGACTCTCCC
Source organism: Przewalskia tangutica (assembly GCA_029844215.1). Classification (NCBI taxonomy): domain Eukaryota; kingdom Viridiplantae; phylum Streptophyta; class Magnoliopsida; order Solanales; family Solanaceae; genus Przewalskia; species Przewalskia tangutica. The sequence continues at coordinate 31,386,432 of CM056720.1, read as the reverse complement.
CGCAACAGCGCAAATCTCCTCCTCTATCGAGGCCGGCTACCAAGCCAACCAGGGGGTTAACACGTCTGACCGGACGTGTACAATTCTACTACACAGCAATGCTACACAAGTTCATCGTAATACACTATGTAATTACGATTCGCTTCTCTTATTTAAATTCAGCCTTAAGTCGCAACACATTGCCGCACAATTATAATGTAAATTTCTATATATAGTATACTTAAACTATATATAACTACAACATGTAATTTCCAATTACAATAGAAGGTCAAGAGTGTTTACCTCGATAAGCCCAAAATTATCCGAGTTTATATGTCGATCCTGAGCAAGGTTTAGCTCCTACTCCGTGCGCTCCAATCCGCTCCAAACAACCCTTAGAAGTTCTAACCAACTTCTCTTAAGTACTTCAAACAACAATGAAGATTTCCTTAGGGTTTCGGTTTGAGACTAAAAAGGACAAAAGGTAGTATTTCCGGGCTCTACGTATAGATTTATCTTTGGAATACTACAAGGTACAAGGCTAAGGTATTTTGGGCATTATAACAATACTAGGGGAGTATTTCTATACCACAACAAGCGGTATTATACGAAAAACAACTAGGCTGGGGTACCCACGGCTAGCACCACTAGAGGGGTGTACTTCTGGCCAAGGGGAGGAGGCTCTCGGCTAGCTCACAAGAGAGGGAGGAGGAGCTCTTGGACGAGAGTCTACCAGCGGGAGGGGAAGGGATTTATCACTTAGAACAATTTGTTGATGAATAAAGTCTTCACAAAGTGAGCTATTTATAGGCCAAGCAAAGGCCAACCAATGGCCAAGATCCATCCATGTGTTAGGCAAGTGTAAGGCCAAGATCAAGCCAAGTGCACCCACAAAACACTCCACAAAACACTCCACAAAACAAGCCACAAAACAAGGCACAAAAGGAGGGACCAATCGGCCAAGGCCAACCCATCCTCTTGGACGCCCAATCGTCCAAGCCACCCTATTTGCTTCCAATGTGAGGGTGACACATGTCACCCTCCCGTTGGTCCAAAAATGTTACGCCTCGGAAAAATCCGCAAAATTATAAATGACATAGCGAATTTTCCTACGAAAGTCTGGCAAACGTTTCGTCTAAAAACGACTCTATTCGGCACTTGTGCCCAAATTCGGTCCTTTGCCTAACTTAAGGCTCAAATTTTCTACGTACGTCCTTACGTACATACTCTGGAAATACGGGGTATAACACAAGGCCGAGAGTTCTTCCTACAAGTTGACAAGTCCGAGAAGAGTGTAAGAAGGACAATGTAGCAATGACAAGAATGATGTAGAAGTTAAGGCCTCCAAGAAGATAATTCATGAGCCAATTAGTTCATCAATTTGGCTACATTGATGACTTTAAAATCGGCCAAGGGGAGTTCAAGAGTTGGCCGAAATGGTTCATCAAACAAGTGTAAGGAATGGAAGCTTCTAAACACATTCCAAGAAAATGAGATTGTTGGAAGAATCAAGTTCATGCATTCTTCCACTTGGAATCCACAAAGAGATGTGAAAGAGATTAAATTAACTAGTGTCTCCAAGTAAATACCTTTCCCATTTCCTTGGTTTGGTCGAAATATCCTTAATCACCAAGTCAATCCAAAACCCGTCCACACTAGGCCGAATAGGTGCTAGTTTGTGTCCTTTTGTCTTCTTCTAGAATAGTCTATTTTGTATTATAAATAGAGGCCTTAGGACTTGTAAATATTAAGAGTTTGAAGATATATAAAAGTTGAGTTTTACTCAAAACCTAAGTTATTCAACTTGTGTGTTGTTTATCTTAGTTGGTTCTGTGTGAGCCAAACCCCTTGGTGAAAGTTTAGCCAAGACGGTATGACTTAGTTGAACCCAAACTAAGGTTTTCCTTTGGTGTAAGTGTTACACCCTGTAGTTCCAGGGCAAGGAAATGAGAACGTAAGTTAGGAGATAAGATTCGAATGTTGGAAGAAAAGTATAGTTACATTTTCGATAGGAATTTTTTTTGGATACAATACATGTGACGACGAGAAGTAGTACTAGTAATTGAATTCTTTCCAATAGAGTGTGGGCAGAAAAGGCGGAAAAGGAGCTCCCGAAACAACAAGGACGAAAGTTGGCAGAACAGGATGAAAAAGTTGTAGCACCGCGGTATCGGATTGCAGAACTGCGGTGCCATAACTTCAGAGAGTCGCAGTACTTTCAGCACCGCGGTGCCATAACTTCAGAGAGCCGCAGTACTTTTCAGCACCGCGATGCCATAACTTCAGAGAGTCGCAGTACTTTCAGCACCGCGGTGCCATTGTGCAATACCGCGGTGCCAAGACGGGAATCAGATATTTTCAAAAGGTGAAAGACAAGTGGACAAGTGGGGTTCATGGGTCCCCCTCCACTTGTATAGATATGTGTTACAAGACTTGGTCTCACAAGATATCTTCATCCAAACCCTTATCTATTCTCTTCTCCCTCTAGTTCTTGAAAACCCTTGGCCAAGTGAAGAACAAGAGTTGAATATTTCCCAAGATTTAGTTCCTTAACCAAGTTCTAAGTCAAGATTAATACTCCAAATGGTGATCACGGTTTTGGACAGATTTTGTCCAAGAAAACCCTAAGCTTGGGATGAACTTTTTGAAAGTAAAACAAGAAGGGAAGATGGTTACAAGCTTGTATAGGATACATGGGTGTGATTGGAACTTGAAGAAGTGGAGCTAAGACAAAACTGTGGGCCGACTTTAAGTGGACTGTTTTGGGCAATATTTAAGGTAAGACTTCTTCCTCCTCTTGAAGTAATTGGATATTACATGTTGTTATAGTTAGTAGATGATTTTTTGTTAAGAAGAATGGAGAATACGAAGTGTGTGGGCAGTTTTGGTTGGATTGGCCGAGTGTAGGCAGTTTTGGTATATTGGTTTCGTTGGCTGTGTTGTTGTTATTAACGTCACCTATTGCATGTTTAAATGAGGGAATATCTTTGTTGATAAGTTGTTATGGTTTATATAAACGTGTTGAAACTTGAATTGGATTATAAGGGATTATGGAAAGGGTTATTGTATTGGGGTTGTTGGCCGAGAATACTATAAAACTGTTGGATATTGTTGTGCAATTTTAGGGACTGTTTTTTGGCGTTGGAATACTGGAAATTCAGCCACCAATATGCATGTTTAAATATAGTAATTGCTAATGTAAGTCCTAAAAGAATAAGGGTATATAAAGGTGTTGAAAGGCTTCACTTCTTACCCTTGTTGTTGTTGGATTGTGGACTATTTTTAGTGGGATGTTTTACGTGGATTATGAGGCTGTTTTTACGCGAGAAATAGGTGTGTGAATCACCTTGGTTAACTGTTGGTTGTGCCCTTAATTGGTGCCTTAGTTATTGATGAAATTGGCCTTCAGGGGTACGGCGGGGCCTTGTCCCATCATAGTTACTGTCAAACTCTTAGAGGTTTGTATTCATATGTGGGCTGGACTTGCGGGAGTTGTATTATTGTTGGCAAGTTGTACTACTGTATTGTCGGGATATTCTCGTTTATATATATAAAGGCAGTCTCGTCGGCTTGCCTTAATGCTACATATATAGTTTTCCATATGTTATCTGGCCTATGTGTTATATGGGATGTGAGGGTATAAGAGGGGGGTGCCCAGGTAGGGCACCAGTCGCGAGCCCGGGGTTCGGGTCGTGACAGTAAGTTTGGTTAAGACTGTATGACTTTACTAAGGCCAAGCTCGAGGAACCCCCTTGGTGGTAAGATAATGTTGGAATTGTATGGACCAACCTAACCTAAGCCTAGGGTCACTAAAAGGGTTTCCGATCACCCTCGCTTAGCTACTTCATGAGTATTTCACTTAGCAAACCCCAGGATTGACCTTGTGGAATTGGTCACCTTATTCTTGGTGTCGACTTGGGTAGTAAAAACCCCGGGTCTATATACTTGGGCATATCTTCCATACTTTACCAAACACTTAAACTATATCGACCGATCCGACACTTAACCAAATAAACCATAGATAACTCGAGCTTGCATCTTGCAACTCGTGTTAAACCCTCACCTAATCCACTACATACTGACCACCCTTACCTCCCACAGCACTTCACAAATACCCATCCCAAAGGTTGACAATCGAAACCACACGTACACCACCATCCGAAACCGACAATCCACTTAAATAATCTTCATCAAAACAACACTGTTTCGGTTCATTTATGAGGTTGTGCCACCACCCAACTGCCAATTACCGACCACCAATACCACCTTCAACCTTCACAGAACACGCTCACAAAACTCCTTGAGCTAAATCCATCCACAATTACCAATTCAACTCCGATAACCCCACACTATCCACCCCATCCGAGAAACCGAGAACCTTAGTATCTCATGTTCTATTCCATTGTCTTTCCATAATCTACTAACTGAACCCTAACCACCATAATAACCCTCAACACAACCTCAAAGATCCCACATAGTGTCTAAGCCCGACTCCTCACCAAACTACCTGAAATAGTCCCAAGACACCACATACCCGACAGTAACATCTAACCCGAGAACCCTTATTTCACATCCATTGTCGCGTCAACTAGTTCCCTGCCGAACTCATACCCACTTACCAAACATCACTCCTCCTTAATTACATCAATAATATGCCTCGAATGGCATGGAAAATGGAATGGTGTTGGAGTAATAACTACCTTAGGACACAATTAATAGGCAATGTAAAGGGTGACAAGGCAGAGAGTCTTGCAATAAGGTGACTAAGCCAAAAGGTCTTCCAAAGGGATGACTAGGCCGTGAGTTGGAGGACAAGTTGGCAAGGACAAGAATTCTCTAAAAGATGAAGCTTCCAAGAGGATAATTCATCCATGTATTTGGATACACCAAGAAGATGAAGGGATGTTCGAAATACTCTCTTCTCCATTCAGACAAGGCACTCAAAAATCAAGATGGAAGCTTCTAAACTAGATCCAAGAAGATAAAGTCTTGAGAAGCCAAATCCATCCACTCTTCTACTTGGAATTCACAAAGGGAGTGTGAAAGATTCATTATTTGTCCCTAAGAAAAGCCAAGACCTATCCCATTATCTTGGTTTGGTCAAAACACTCTTGGTCACCAACTAAACCCAAAACCGCTCACATTTATACACACTATACCGAAATTGTCATGTGGTTTGTGTCTTTTAATTTGTCTTCTAGAATGGTCCATTTGCTACTATAAATAGGACCTTTAGGACCTGTAAATATGAGAGAGTTGATGAAATATAAAAGTGAGTTTTACTCAAAAGTTAAGGTATTCAACATGTGTGTTGTATACATTAGTTGGTCCTTGTGTGGGCCTTTGGTTCTTGTGTGAGTCAAACCCCTTAGTGTAAGTTGAAGCTAAGACTGTGTGACTTAGTTAAACCCAAGTTAAGGTTTCCATTCGATGTAAGTCTTTATTATGACCGTGTGACATAATCAATACCCAAGCTTAAGGAACCCCCTTAGTGGTAAGCGAGCATTGGAACTGTGTGGACCAACCTAGCCTAAGCTTTGGGTTACTAAAAGGACTTCCGACCACCCTCACTTGGCTACTTCATGGGCTTGTACCTAGCGACCTCGATCTCGACCTAGTGGAATTTGTCACCTTCATCTTGGTGTCGACCCGAGCAGTAAAACCCCCATGTCTATATCCTTGACATATTATCTGTGTCACGACCCGAAACTGGGCCCGTGACTGGTGCCTTACCCCGGGCACCCTAGTGACACAACATCAGAGTAATCAGCGGAACATAAAACAACAACATGAGATAATGTAAATATAAAACAATAATCAGGAAAACTTGCTTCGGCATATATATAACCATCAACTCTTTTACAAATGAACAAATTTTAATCCTTTTACCAACCATTCACAACAAAGATTACTGCACTTCTAAGAATGATACGACACAATGGCGGACAGGGTCCCGCCAAACCCCGAATGTAAACACTTACTACGGTGACTATACCACCGATAAGCCTCGAGAAACGGAGCTTCCCAAACGCCGAACCGTGACTCGAGAGCTAGGATCAACGATCGATGTACCTCAACTCGCGCATGAACGCACCCGGGCGAGGTCGATAACAGTAAGTATGTGAAACTAAAAATAACATCAGAAATGAAATCATAGTAGTCTATACAAAGCAGAGACATGTATGATAACCAAACTACGCTCACCATAAATAAGGCCATGTCAAGTCGTGACTCACACCTCAAGTCATCACTCAATTTAACAACGGGTCTCACGCCACAACATCAATCGTGCCCGTGGAATACCTTCCTCACCGCCAGCTTTATGATATACAAGCACCAAGGAATACATATGAACACCGTGTCCCACTGTGTCCTAATAAAACTGCATGGTAAGCACGAAGGCATAGCCGACTACTAACACCTACGCACTAACAAGGTCATAAATCAGATCATAAGATCCGTCTGCACCGTCCACATGATCAAAGCCGCCACTTGCCCGCAGATCTAATGCGCGCTTCAGTCTCGAACTTCCCGCACCCGCGATAGGCCAATCTCATCGCCCGCATGAGGTATTCCCGCATCGAGGGTAGCTACTCCCGCATCGCCCCGACTTTCGAGTCCGCACGGCCACGCGACCGCATGCCCATAAAGGACGACACTAACTCGAACTCTCGTAGCTCGCGATAGGCCCTCAGACCCGCATTTAGGTATTCTCGAATCACGGTCCTGCATCACCGAGTCTACCCCGCATCGGAGGCGCAATCCCCTAATCATCTCAAGAGATTTAACGCCACAATACTATCATAACGACCGATAGTTAATAAGCATAATCAAGGAAACCCTTACACAAACATCACAAGATACTAACACACGTAGCATCCTAACACGCTTACTTATCAAAGCAACAAGAAAGTATTACAAGCTATCACAAACCAATACAATCAAGTTATTCACACAAGGTACTTTCTACTAACAAGTTCGTATCTATCCCCAAAGTACTTCACACATTAAAATCTTAAAAAAGATCTGCTTTTTCACATAAGTCACACAATACCCGTAGTATAAAATAGAGTGATCGCCCTTTTAAGAAAACTAAAACTCTTACCTTTGTAAAATCAAGTAACAACATTATTTTCCAAACGCCCAAGTTTGCCTAATTTCAAATGTTCACGCTTCTTATTTTAGAAAGGTTTCAGAGTTCATAGTCTTATTCATTTAAGAATATAATTCTCTTTAAACAACTGAGAAACATAAGCCTTATATGTGAGTAGGATATTCTTGTTTATAACAATCTTATTACAAAGACCATGATCTAGAAATATCATTTTGTCTCATCTTAGCTTCTATGCAGATGGAAGTTTCTCTCGGTTTTAATAATACTTAATTATTCAAAACATTTTTATTAACGCCGCAGTTGGTTTGTCGATACACATCCCGATTTCCAAAATCAAGAAAACGTTTAAGCCGTTATACCTAACTTCCCATAAAGCTAGTATAACTCTTAAGTTCTCAAAACCAAGTATTACTTCTTTCAAAACGATTTGTAAATCTTTGAAATACTTCAAGTTCTTTATAATCACACATCAAGCCGCTTATAAACAAATCATTTACCTTTAAAACCACAAAGTGTTTTCTTATCTACATAAAGTCGTTATAACCAACTTCCCATAAAGCCGTTATAACACTTTATGTTTTAAACCCATCGAATACATTTAGCACACGACGCCTACCGCACTACATAGTTCACACATATCATGCTAGAAGAGATAGGAAGAGGTTCACATACCGCGACGATTATCGACTAATAGCAACCGCCCGAAGTACCTCAAGCCGCTTCACTCCTGCCAAGTAACGCGCCACACGTAGTACTTCAACCTATAAGGCCACAAGGCGCTTTATTAACATCTAGATCTTATCGTAGAACATTCTACCTAAAATTCGACAAAGACTCTCCCGCAACAACAGAAATCTCCTCCTCTATCGGGGCCGCCATCAAGCCAACCGCGGGGTTATACGCCTAACCCTGACGCACAATTCTACCTCACAGAAAGTTACACAAGTCATCTGAATACCCTATGTAATTACAGCTCAAGATTTTCTTCGAAAAGGTTTTTATTATTCGTGCTTAAGTCCAAGGACATTGCCACAACATTAAGTTCAAGACTATATATATAGTATACTTCAACTATATATTCCTACAACATGTAATATCCAATTACAATAGGGACAAGATAATTACCTCGATAAGCCCATAATTATCCAAGTATAAATGTCGATCCTTAGCAACGCTTAGCTCCAACTCCAGCGCCCAACCCGCTCTAAACCACCCTTAGAAGTTCTAACCAACTTCTACACAATACTCCAACTGACTATGGAGATTTTCCTAGTGGTTTTGTGGACCGACGGGAAGTATAATAGTATTTCGGGCTTTTCAGATAGGTATAACCTTAGAATACAACAAGGTATACGGCTAAGGTAATTGGGCATTATAACAATACTTTGAGAGTATTTCTACCAAGATGGGGTATTATATGAAACAAACTAGGCAGTGGGGTACCCCACGCCACACCACAGGAGGGGTGGCTACCCTCGGCCTACCCCACTGTGGGGAACTCTCGCCAAGGGGGGCCTCAATGGTGGAGGGGAAGGCTCTCAAGACTTAGGCATTTTGGACGAAGAAGTCTTCAACCCAGAGTGGTATTTATAGCACAAGCCAAGGCCAACCAATGGCCAAGATCTAGCCAAGTGCTAGGCAAGTGTAGGGCCAAGATATGCCCAAGTGCCCCTAGTCCCTATTCCTTAAAACCTCACAAATATCTACACAAATATCTACCCACAACTTGCCCAATTAATCGGCCCTAAGCCGCCCACACTTGCTTCCAATGTGAGGTGACACATGTCACCCTCCCGCTGGTCCAAAATGTTCCGCCTCTCGGAAAAATCCGCAAAAATAAGAAAAGACATAGCGAATTTTCCTCGCAAGTTATGTAAAACGCTTCATCGAAAAACGACTCTAACCAAGTGTCAGGCACAAATGCCATTCTACTAAGCCACCTAGGCGGGGTGACACGTGTCACCCTCCTATTGGCCCAAAATAAAACATCTTCCAAAAATATCCATAATGGCCAAAATCTCAAAACAAAGCTGGCCCCACAAAACCAGAATTTCTCCGTGGCCCCACGTGACCATTTTCAAAATAAAATTCCATAATTCTCTAATATTCCAGAAGTCCGAATACCAAATCGAGAATCCAATTCCCATTAACGAACCTTTTTCCTTCACAAAACCTAAACTTTTCCGTGGAAAATCGCCTCTTTCTTCCTTCCAATCTTTCGTCAGATTCTCGCACGCACGCCCTCGCATACATACCCTAGAACTACGGGTATAACATTCTCCTCCTTAGAAACATTCGTCCCGAATGTTCCTTCTAAGTCTCAAAACAAACGGCGCCAATATAGTCTTCACTACTATACTTACGAGAACAATCCCGCCATACCGCCATGGAAACACCGCAAAAACTTACATCTAAGTCCACGAGGAAACACCTTTACATCACCACAAATACCTCTTCCCGGGTCAAAATATACTTCCTTAGTCACCGATACCACTTTTGTCACTTTGTCGCGAGCCTTGTTCGACGACCCAACAAATGGTACCGGCCGCCATGATTCCGAGGATCTCGTACACTCGAACTCTTACCACATTCTCGACATCGCTTAGTATCCAAAACTCTGTTACTATCTCTAACGCGGTCATCATTAATCGGGAACATTCTCGATGGATCTTCGATACTTTCCCGATCATAACAATACGAAAAGATCGGCACGCTCCTAAGTCTGACAAGAAAGCTAACATATAGTGCAACCCGCCTATTCTTCACATGAACTAAAAAGGGCCCCAAGTAACTCGCTAAGTTCCTTTGTTTCCAAAACTCGCCACACCCTAACCGGTGGTACTTTCAAGAAGACCGACCACAACTCCGAACTCTAGCTGCCGCCGATTATCCGCACGATTTCTCCGAGCCGCCGTAACATCTTCTAGACAAGCTTCAGACTATCCACATACCGGAACAAGCTCGAACCAACTAATCGAACCTTGCCAACATCGAACCAATCGACCGCAACTTACACTTCCGCCCCTACAAGGCTTCAAAAGGCGACATCCGAACATCGAAATGGTAGCTCAAACGCCTCCTCCACAGAGACAACAATCCTCACAACTACCTCAAATTCACGACCGCCCGGCGGCGAATGCGATTCGAGACTCACCGAGTTCTTAACACATGCTTGGTAAAACTTCCAAACAAAACAGTAGAACTCGCTCCACTGTCATAAGGTGAAGGTAGGCACCCCGCAACCTTACAACCTTTCGATAACCCAACACAACGAGTAAACGGCCTCGATCAAGAACACGACGGGTCGCTTCATCGCCCGACCACCGGTCGAACGATCCACGAACTCATACTGTTAACTAAACTCGGGCCTAACACCTCGTGACTTACCACAAGGCTGACCACCACAACCGACCTCACCACCATACCGCCGTGGGTTGACTCCGCAACACGGCCTCAACCCGACCGGCATCAAGAAACACTAGCTCCCCTAAGGAATAATTTCACAAATCATATTACGAAAACCTAGCGGTCTTCCTAGCTCGACTACCTTCTTTCATTTCATACTACATAGGGACTTATCCCAAACACAGCTCACGTGCACTATGCACTCCTATAAGGGTCAAACATAAACATACGTCTCTACCCGAGATGGCCTTACCTCTAAGGTCTTTGCGTATAAAGCTCTAAGGCTCACACTTTCTCTATCCTCCAAAATCTTACTCGGTTAACCCACCATGATTTCTAATCACAACTAACACACTGCTATCAGAACATAGCACTTAAGGTATACTCACCTTGAAAGTTACCAAGGACTCACGCTCCGCCCTCTTCTCGCCCTGGTTAACCCGCCGATCTCTACGCTTTCTCGGCCACGCGATAAGCCCGCATACGTGCCATGCTCAAGCCCAACTAAAGAATTACTCTTGCACAACCCTTTCTTAGGTAGTCATCAAGACTCGCGATACATCGGTATACTGCGGTAGCCAAATCCATAGCTAGTAACAAGCGTTGTCTCTCGCAATCTATATTCTCGCTCTGGCCGTGGAACCGGTTCACATATCATGGCCGCAGAGGAATCGCCGCCGCCATTCTTAAACTCTTCGGGCTAGTAACGCCGCAGAAATCCCGAATGAAGCACTACCCTAGGTAATGATTGGGCCTGTGCTCCTCGCAACCCTCCTCAGATTCTACTCGCACTCCTGCCGCTTTGCCCTCCCGGCCCGGTTGCCACGCGAGGCATAATTCGGTAAGGGAAAGAAATACGTTTAGAGGGTCCAACTTAAAACACACTCTAAGGCACGCACTCGTGAGTGAGAAGAATAGAAACCAATCCTAAATATCCTATAGCCTCCTCGACATTGGCGTGGTGCACAACACACCGATAATCAAGACTTCCATCGATACGGTTCAGACACTTTCCGAGGATTAATCGCTCGATACCACTTTTGTCACGACCAAATCGGCCCTGATCGTGCCTTACCCGCACCCTAGTGACACAACATCGTAGTAATCACGAACATAAAACAACAAATACGAGATAACAAATATAAAACAATAATCAGGAAACTTGCACGTCGGCATATATATAACCATCAACTCTTTTACAAATGAACAATTTTAACTTTTTACCAACCCATTTCACAACAAAGATTACTGCACTTCTAAGAATGATACGACACAACGTATGGACAGGCCCCGCCAAACCCCGAATGTAAACACTTACTACGACAGGGACTATACCACCGATAAGCCTCCGAGAAACGGAGCTTCCCAAACGCCGAATCGGACCGAGAGCTAGGATCAACGATCGATGTACCTCAACTCATGCAGATGAACGCAGCTCGGCGAGGTCAAGACAAAAATTTGTATGTGAAACTAAAAATAAATCAGAAATGAAATCATAGTAGTCTATACAGCAGAGACACGTATGATAACCAAACTACGCTTCACCATAAATAAGCAAATATGTCAAGTCGTGGACTCACACCTCAAGTCATCACTCAATTTAACAATGGGTCTCACGCCCACAACATCAATCGTGCGTGGAATACCTTCCTCACCGCCAGCTTTATGATATACAAGCACTAAGGAATACATATGAACACCGTGTCCCACCGTGTCCTAATAAAACTGCATGCAGTAAGCACGAAGGCATAGCCGACTACTAACACCTACGCATCAACAAGGTCATAAATCAGATTATAAGATCCGTCTGCATCGCCACATGATCAAAGCCGCCACTTGCCCGCAGATCTAATGCGCGCGCTGCCTAGTCTCGAACTTCCCGCAGACTCCGCATAGGCCAATCTCATCGCCCGCATGAGGTATTCCCGCATCGAGGGTAGCTACTCCCGCATCGCCCCGACTTTCGAGTCCGCACGCCACGCGACCGCATGCCCATAAAGGACGACACTAACTCGAACTCGTAGCTCCGCATAGGCCCTCAGACCCGCATGAGGTATTCTCGAATCACGGTCCTGCATCACCGAAGTCTACCCCGTGACGGAGGGCGCTTAACCCTAATCATCTCAAGAGATGAATGCCACAATACTATCATAACGACCGAGTTAATAAGCATAATCAAGGGAAACCCCTTACACAAACATCACAAGATACTAACACACGTAGCATCCTAACACGCTTACTTATCAAAGCAACAAGAAAGTATTACAAGGCTATCACAAACCAATACAATCAAGTTATTCACACAAGGTACTTTCTACTAACAAGTTCGCATCTATCCCCAAAGTACTTCACACATTAAAATCTTAAAAAAGATCTGCTTTTTTCACATAAGTCACACAATACCCGTAGTATAAAATAGAGTGATCGCCCTTTTAAGAAAACTAAAACTCTTACCTTTGTAAAATCAAGTAACAACATTATTTTCCAAACGCCCAAGTTTGCCTAATTTCAAATGTTCACGCTTCTTATTTTAGAAAGGTTTCAGAGTTCATAGTCTTATTCATTTAAGAATATAATTCTCTTTTAAACAACTGAGAAACATAAGCCTTATATGAGTAGGATATTCTTGTTTATAACAATCTTATTACAAAGACCATGATCTAGGAAATATCATTTTGTCTCATCTTAGCTTCTATGCAGATGGAAGTTTCTACTGGTTTTAATAATACTTAATTATTCAAAACATTTCCTTTTAGTAACGCTGCAGTGGTTTGTCGATACACATCCTGATTTCCAAAATCAAGAAACGTTCTTAAGCCGTTATACCTAACTTCCCATAAAGCTAGTATAACTCTTAAGTTCTCAAAAACCAAGTATTACTTCTCTTTCAAAACGATTTCAGAATCTTTTGAAATACTTCAAGTTCTTTATAACCACACGTCAAGCCGCTTATAAACAAATCATTTACCTTTTAAAACCACAAAGTGTTTTCTTATCTACATAAAGTCGTTATAACCAACTTCCCATAAAGCCGTTATAACACTTTATGTTTTAAACCCATCGAATACATTTAGCACACGTATCGCTCACCGCACTACATAGTTCACACATATCATGCTAGAAGAGATAGGAAGAGGTTCACATACCTCGCGACGATTATCGACTAATAGCAACCGCCCGAGTACCTCGCCGTCGCTACTCTTAAGCCAAGTAACGCGCCACACGTAGTACTTCAACCTATAAGGCCACAAGGCGCTTATTAACATCTAGATCTTATCGTAGAACATTCTACAAAAATTCGACAAAGACTTCCCCGCAACAACAGAAATCTCCTCTCTATCGGGCCGCCATCAAGCCAACCGTGGGTTATACGCCTAACCCGACGTGCACAATTCTACCTCACAGAAAGTTACACAAGTCTCATCTGAATACACCCCATGTAATTACGATCAAGACTTTCTTTCGAAAAGGTTTCTTATTATTCGTGCTTAAGTCCAAGGACATTGCCACAACATTAAGTTCAAGACTATATATATAGTATACTTCAACTATATATTCCTACAACATGTAATATCCAATTACAATAGGGACAAGATAATTACCTCGATAAGCCCATAATTATCCAAGTATAAATGTCGATCCTTAGCAACGCTTAGCTCCAACTCCGAGCGCCCAACCCGCTCTAAACCACCCTTAGAAGTTCTAACCAACTTCACACAATACTCCAACGACTATGGAGATTTTCCTAGGGTTTCGGTTTTGTGGACCGGGAAGTATAATAGTATTTCGGGCTTTTCAGATAGGTATAACCTTAGAATACAACAAGGTATACGGCTAAGGTAATTTGGGCATTATAACAATACTTTTGAGAGTATTTCTACCAAGAGGGGTATTATATGAAAACAAACTAGGCAGTGGGGTACCGGGCCACACACCACAAAGGAGGGGGTGGCTACCTCGCCTACCCCACTGTGGGGAACTCTCGACGGGGGCCTCACAAAGGGAGGGGAAGGCTCAAGACTTAGGCATTTTGATGAAGAAGTCTTCAACCCAGAGGGTATTTATAGCAAGCCAAGGCCAACCAATGGCCAAGATCTAGCCAAGTGCTAGGCAAGTGTAGAGGCCAAGATATGCCCAAGTGCCCCTAGTCCCTATTCCTTAAAACCCTCACAAATATCTACACAAATATCTACCCACAACTTGCCCACCAATCGCCCTAAGTCGCCCACTTGCTTTCCAATGTGAGGTGACACACGCCACCCTCCCGTGGTCCAAAATGTTCCGCCTCTCGGAAAAATCCGCAAAAATAAGAAAAGACATAGCCGAATTTTCCTCGCAAGTTATGTAAAACGTTTCCGAAAAACGACTCTAACAGGGTGTTGTGCACAAATGCCATTCGGCGAGCCACCTAGGCGGGTGACACGTGTCACCCTCCTATTGGCCCAAAATAAAACATCTTCCGAAAATATCCATAATGGCCAAAATCTCGAAAACAAAGTGGGCCCCACAAAACCGTAAATTTCTCCCGTGGGCCCCACGTGACCATTTTCGAAAATAAAATTCCATAATTCTCTAATATTCCAGGAAGTCCGAATACCAAATCTGGGAATCCAATTCCCATTAACGAACCTTTTTCCTTCACAAAACCTAAACTTTTCCGTGGAAAAATCGCCTCTTTCTTCCTTCCAATCTTTCTGTCGTATTCTCGTACGTACGTCCTCGCATACATACCCTAGAACTACGGGGTATAACAATCTGCACCCCACTAAAACCACAAAACCAAACACTTAGTCGAAATCGAATGAACCAACACTTGGTGTGTACTCGGACTTTCATCTCGCATTACATGTCCATACCTCGTCCAAACCATCTCATTCCTCTTATCACCACATCCCAAAATACTCCCTAACAACCACTACAAGGGACGCCAACCGAATTCCCAAGAATACACACGTCCATGTTCAATAACACCAAACAGTCCGCATAACACACCTTACCAAGAACCTCATTGTTTTAGTTCTGTTCCGTCACCTTTCCATCATCAAACACAAAACCCAATCACCATAGCTACCCTCAAGGTACCCAAAACAACCCTATAAAACTCCTTGAAGCAATTCTATATAGAACTACCCGAAATAATCCCACAACATCACACTACCCGATTAAGTCGAGAACCCAAGAACCCCAACTTTAGTATCCATTTCGGGTCAACTAGAATATAACCAACACCTGACCCACTTACCAAACATCACCCCTCATTTCTTATTTCAGATTGGTATTAGAGCAATTCTTTCCCATCCAACGCCTAGACACGATGACCATCACCAAGGCAGATCCTATATGATGTTTTGGCCGAACTTGAGCAAGCATTGAGAAGGGAACTTGCTGAACATACTGTGAGTAAAAATGACAAGTCAAGGGTTGTGAAAAATATCCCAATACATAAAAGGGAGAATGACCGGACCTTACGGGTTGATCTTCCAACGTTTGAAGACAACATGGACCCGGAGGAGTTTCTTAAATGGCTAAGGGCCATTGAGAAACTTTTTGAGCTCAAACAATACGATGATCTTAAGTGCTTTAAGGTGGCTATGCGGGAGTTGAAATCATCTGCATCCCTGTGGTATGGAAATCTAAAAACAAGTCGAAGGAGACATGGCAAGACCAAGATTGACTCTTGGGAGAAATTAAAGAAGCACTTGAAGAGGGAATTCTTGCCAAGGGAGTATAAACAAGTCTACACTTCAAGTCACCCGTCGTCAAGAAAAGATTGAAGTTGTGTCATGTCGCACCTTTGGAAGTGTATACAAGGTTGAGAAACCATAAAGGAGAGGTGTCCCAAAGTCTTACATAAAGCCCACCAATGTTAAGAAAATGGATTGTACCTTTTTTACTAATCCCTTGTATCGTCATAAAATTGAAGATCAAAAGGTAAAAGAGGGTAATACTTCTTTTACTAATCTATTGTATGATCAAGGAGTTATAGAAAAAGATACGGGGAAGAAAGTAGAGGTCACAACGAGGTAGACAAAAAGAGAAAAAGGTGTTTCCAATGTCGAGGATTGGGACACTTTGCCAATGAATGTCCTAACTCCTAAGTAGTGAAAAATGAAGATGGTGCAAAGTCCATTGAGGAATCCGAAGCCAAGGAAAGTTCCGAGACCCCCTTACTTGATGCACAAAAATAGGGAAAGAATTTAAGAGGGGAGTTCTATAGTTTCTGATATGAAGGAACTTGTGCATGACGTTGCGTCCGATACACTACCAATGAAAGGTGTTGAACATACTCTTGATTTATTTTCAAGAAGTTCATTACCTAATCAACAAAACTATGGATGCCACCCGGAAGAGGTTGAAGAGTTGCAAGGCCAAGAAAAAGAATTGATAAGCGAAGGCTATACAAAAAAGAGTCGTAGTCTATGCATGACACCCATTTTTTTAGTTCCAGTAGAAGATAAGACTTGGCACACATATGATACTATCCAATCAATTGACACATCATAAAAAGCAAGCTCTCTTTGCCGAGATTGAAATTTACTTTTAAGGAATCAAATGGAACCAAGTGGACCTTTAAGATGGACTCAAGGAGAGAACACCCTCTAAGGGGAACCCGAGAGGTAAATGCATGGAAGGTGACCCTCGTGATCGAGTTGTGTTTGGATGAATGGTTTGTAATGGTGTGTGGATGGTGTGACGTTCCAAACTCTCCCTTACACAAGGTATCATATACATCATTGGGACACTTGACATCATCTGAGGACACTTGTGCTAACCAACCCGAGATGGAGTATATCCGAAGTTGGTCTGAGTCTATGGGAATCGTTGCGGCAAAAAGTTTCCTTGGCCCGACATATTTTTCACATTACTTCATTGGGGAGTGTTGTAAACTTATTGCCTCTATAACCGAACTAATAAGAAGGGCTGAGTGTGAATGGCTTCAAGGAAAGATAAGTCTTTGAGACCTTGAAGGAAAAAAATTGTGAAACCCCTGTTCTAACCATGTCAAGCCATTGGACACCAAACAAGAATCTAGAGTAGGTGCCTTCGTTTGCTCTAGCATAAAATTGAATGGTGCACCATGTCATTCTTCAATCCATGTCAAGGCGGTATGTCTTATCAGCTCCGTGATCCAATATGCGCATTATGTGAAGTCAAAACCATTTATCTTGTATTCGGAACCCTATTTGGCCAGCTTTGAAGAAGGCACCTATAAGATAAACTTATGGACTTCCAAAGAATGAGAGTATCATGTAAAAATCCCTGTGAGCTCAAGGTTCCAATTTGATCCTCGAGGTGTTAAGGTCGGCATTCCAAAGAAGGTTGATCATCCGAAGATAATATGCCTCAAATGGCATGGAAAATGGAATGGAGTTGGAGTTGTCACGTGAAGATTTAGGAAGCAAGATTTTATTCGGCCTTTGTATTTAGGTCTTGGCCGAAGACCATGTTTTCTTTTAGCTTGTCTTTATTTCTTAGCTTAGCTTTTAGCTCTTAGCTTAGGACATAGTATTCCATATAATAACTACCTTATGACATAATTAATAGGCAATGTAAATGGTGACAAGGCAGAGAGTCTTGCAATAAGGTGACTAAGCCAAAAGGTCTTCCAAATGGATGACTAGGCCGTGAGTTGGAGGACAAGTTGGCAAGGACAAGAATTCTCTAAAAGATGAAGCTTCCAAGAGGATAATTCATCCATGTATTTGGATACACCAAGAAGATGAAGGGATGGTCGAAATACTCCCTTCTCCATTCGGACAAGGCACTCAAAAATCAAGATGGAAGCTTCTAAATTAGATACAAGAAGATAAAGTCTTGAGAAGCCAAATCCATCCACTCTTCTACTTGGAATTCACAAAGGGAGTGTGAGATTCATTATTTGTCCCTAAGAAAAGCCAAGACCTTTCCCATTATCTTGGTTTGGTCGAAACACTCTTGGTCACCAACTAAACCCAAAACCGATCCCATTTATCCACACTATACCAAAATTGTCATGTAGTTTGTGTCTTTTAATTTGTCTTCTAGAATGGTCCATTTGCTACTATAAATAGGACCCTTAGGACCTGTAAATATGAGAGAGTTGATGAAATATAAAAGTGAGTTTTACTCAAAAGCTAAGGTATTCAACTTGTGTGTTGTATACATTAGTTGGTCCTTATATGGGCCTTTGGTTCTTGTATGAGCCAAACCCCTTAGTGTAAGTTGAAGTTATGACTGTGTGACCTAGTTAAACCCAAACTAAGGTTTCTCTTTGGTGTAAGTCTTGGTTAGGACTGTGTGACCTAATCAATACCCAAGCATGGGGAACCCCCTTAGTGGTAAGCGAATGTTGGAATTGTATGGACCAACTTAGCCTAAGCAAGGGCTTCTGACCACCCTCACTTTGCTAGTTCATAGACTTGTACTTAGCAACCCCGATCTTGACCTTGTGGAATTGGTCACCTTCATCTTGGTGTCGACCCGAGCAGTAAAACCCTTGTGTCCATATCCTTGACATATCATCCGTACCCCACATTATTCCTTCTATCACAACATCCGAAAATACTCCCCTAACACCCACTCCAAAGGCCACCAACCGAATTCCCATGAATACACACGTCCAAGTCCGAAAACACTTAACAGTCCGTATAACACACCTTATCGAGAACTCACTATTTCAGTTTTATTCTGTCACCTTACCTTCATCAAACCACCTTACTCGGTCACCATATACACCCTCAACGTACTCGCAATAACCTCATAAAACGGCTTGACCCAATTCCATATAGAACTATACGAAATAATCCCACAACACCACACTTTCCGGCTAAGACGAGAACCCCAACTTTGCCTCCATTTTCGGGTCAACTCGAATATAACCAACATCCGATCTACTTACCAAACATCACCCCTCCTTAGTTACATCACAGGGTTGTCAAACAACCTTATTTTTACTTTTGCTATTAAATATGATTATGCGGTGTTCTGAACCACATCACTTCCATCACCCATGTCAAGTAGTCGAACATTCAGACTAGCTAGTCGAAAAAACTCATTGTTCATCTCTAACGTATTGGATTCAACACGATTCAAACTCCCCATAGAATTACGGCTTAAGGCGTCAGCTATAACATTCACCTTGTCGAGATGGTATAAAATATCAACATCATAATCTCTTAATAGCTCAAACCATCTCTTTTGTCGTAGATTCAACTCTTTCTGCAAAAAATATGTACTGTAAACTCTTATGATCTGTAAATAGATCAGCATTAACCCTATATAAATAGTGATGCCATATTTCATGGCAAATATAATAGTCATCAACTCAAGATCATGAGTCAGATAGTTCAGATTGTGTTTCCTCAACTACCTCATGCTGCATCAAACCACAACTTAGGCCAACTCTGGAGGCATCACAATAAAACATATACCCATCGGTACCCTCTAGAAGTGCCAAGATAGGTACGGATATCAACCTATCCTTCAATTCCTGAAACTATGTTCATACGCATCTGACCACTAAAACTTGGTTGTCTTATGAGTAATCTTTGTCAAAGCTGCGAGAGATTGAACGAAATCCCTCCACAAATCTCTAGTAATATCCTGCCAAGCTCAAGAAACTACGTACCTCGGTGGGGGTCATAAGCCTTGGCTAATTCTTTACCTTAGCTAGAAAAGAAGTACTAGAATCACACAGATGGAAAAGATATAGATTACATAGAGCAAGAGTATCAGGATTTAATAAACAATCAAAAGAATTAGATATAGTAGCAGAAAATATGAGAATCGTACTAGGAAAAAGAATATTTAGATTACCAATATATATCAATTAGATTAATAAATGGATAATGCTAAAAATAGTACTACCAATACAAATGTTAAGACTATGCACAATCAAAACAAATAGGAATAATAACCTAAAACTACTAAAAGAAAAATATCTTGATATATTAAAAAAGAATTTTTGCAAAAATTCAATACAACTATGGGAAAAAGAAAAAATATATGTTGAAATAAAATTAATAAACTCCAATGATATAGTTAGATCTAAACCTATTAGATATAGTCCAACAAATCAAAAAAAATTTGAAACTCAGTTAAACGAATTATTAGAATTAAAAATGATACAAGAAAGTAAATGTTCACATAGCATCCCAACATTTTTAGTAAGAAAACATAGTGAACAAAAAAAAGAAAAAGCTAGAATGGTAATTGATTACAGAGAACTAAATAAAAAAGACAATATTTGATGGATATTTTTTACCATATAAAAGAACCTTATTAATAGATTAAGAAATAAAAAATGGTTTAGTAAATTTGACTGTAAAAGTGGATTTTGGCAAATAAAACTAACAAAATAATCAAAATGCTTAATAACATTCAGTACCCCTCAAGAACACTATGAATGGAATGTACTACCCTTTGAATTAAAGAATGCACCACAAATATTTCAAAGAAGAATGGACCAAGTGTTCAGAAGATTAACAGAATATTGTATAGTATATGTAGATGATATACTAATATATTGTGATAATCTAGATGATCATATAAAACATTTAGAAGAATTTATAAAAACGGTAAAACAACATGAAATATTACTATCTGAAAAGAAATCTGAAATCTTTAAAAATAATATAGAATATCTAGGATACATTATTGATAATGAAGGATTACAATTGCAAGAACACATTGTAACAAAAATAAAGAATTTTAAAAGATAAACTGGAAAGTAAAAAAGAAGTACAACAATTCTTAAAAGTAATAAATTATGCTGCAGACGATATAAAAGATTTACCAAAATTAAGAAAACCATTACAAGAATTAATAAAGAAAAATATAACCTTTGAATGGAAAGAAGAACATACTAAAGCTATAAATAAAATAAAATAAAAACATTACCAAAACATAGAATACCAACGGAAAAAGATCAACTAGAACTTTTTATTGATGCTAGTGATGTAGAATGGGGAGTAGTCCTCATAGCATATGATAAAGATGATGTTGTTAAGGAAACCCCACTAATTTGTGGACATGGAGGAGGAACATGGAAGTCAAATGAGAAAAATTATCATATTAACGAAAAAGAATTATTAGCGGTAAAATTCGGAATAAAGAGATTTCATTATCATTTACTACCTGTAAAATTCGTTGTTAGAACGGATAACACATGTAAAAGCTTTTATTACAAACAAATAGATCCTTTACCAGAATTAAACAAAAGAAGAAAATGACAATCATTCTTTTGTTGTTATGATTTTATTGTTAAGAATATATCTGAAACTAAAAATGTTTAGCTGATTTTCTGAGCAGATATTATGATGTCGATCAGTAATGATAACATTGAAGAATATATTACCAGTGTTATGGAAATCTATTATACAAACCAATGCAACCATAATATCCAAATTACAAGAGAATACTCATCTTATAAACCAACTCAAAGAAGTCATACAAGATCTAAAAGCCCTGAGAACCTTACAAACCAATGAAACCCAACCAAGATCACCTATAACTACACCAGAAAAGCCAAAAAACCCTACTCAAATTTTAGCACCTTTTGTATCCAAACTTGCCAATATGTCATCTTCAATAGCATCCTCTTCCCAAATATCAACAACTATAACAATGAGCGACAAGCTAAAATACACACCAGATTACATCGGTGCTTACGAAAAGATCAATAAATTTTATGATTATAAGACTAACCCTTATATTTTACGCAGTGCTAAGATAAACAAGTATCCCAGATTCTTGTGCAGCGAACAAGCTAACCCGGACATCGTATCAAAACTATTCACTTATGGTTTTATTGACAAACTAATAGTGGATGAGAACATGTACAATATTGCTAAACTACCAAGGATTATAGTTGACTCCACAACAACCATGATGAACCCATTCGACAAAGGAATCTATGGAATACATATGTATGATGCATCAACAGACTTAACAGGAAAACCCATAGTAATATGCCAAATATTCAAAACCGGAAAATATAGTAACATTAGCGGAGACGATGTTCATTTGAAAAAGACAATACCATGTACTCTGGAACAGTTTCAAGGATACCTTAGTGTTACACCCCGGAATTTCAGGATATGTTTATAAGAACGTACGTAAGAACTCAACAATGTTAAGGTTTGACGAGTAAAAACTTATCGGAATTTTGGAATTTGTCGGAAAACGAAATATTGCGACGAACGGGAGGGCGACACGTGTCACCCCCCCTTAATGGTCTTGGACGAAATTATGATGGAGGAAATGGTCATTTGACCATAATTTAAAAGACCAAGTCTTGCAAATGGCTTAGCTTGACATTGTTGACTAAAAGTCCAAGGGCCACTTGGCTAGGATCCATGTGAAACTCATCTAGGCCAACCAATTGTGTAGATCTTGACCCTCCATAGTATTATATATGTGTGCTAGTAGCAAGACAAGGCTTTTTAACACTTAGTTAAATTTTCAAGAAAACCTTGAAGAGCACAAGGAAGCTCTCGGCTTTGAGGGGATTTTCAAGATGAAAATTTTCAATTGTTGTCCAATAATTCCCCCACTTTAAACCAAGGTACCTAAGGGTATAGTAAGTGTTTCTCAATAAAAATATCCCGGAAATGTGGTGTTTTCGTATTAGTCGCAAGGCGAAAACCTAAAGGGTTATTCAACTTTGAAGTTGAAACTTGAAGATGAGTCTTTTATAAGCTTCTAAGGGTTGCTTGGAGTGGATTGGAACGTCGAAAGGAGGAGCTAAAGTTGCTAAGGAGCGACTTGTGATCTTGGATCATAATTGGGCTAATTGAGGTATAATCTTCGTTTTACTTTTGTAATTGAAGATTTCATGTTACGATAAGTTATAAGTGATCATGTGATTTGTGTTATGAAGTTTGATAAGTGACATGGATTGTAGAAGCCTAGAACCGAAAAGGACATGATTAGCCTTTTGAAATTGAAATACAATTTTGGTCGTTTATTAGAATCGTCGCATGTTTACCTACTTGAGGATTGTAGTAGTTGTAATCGATTGTGGCTTGCTATCATGTTATATTAAACCACTTGGATTAAAAAGGAATTGGAAACGATTTGTATTGTTGCCTAATTGCCGAATTGACATTATAGTTTAGACTAGTTTGTTATCGTTTGTGGTGAGCCAATTGGGGCTGTTTGGTTATTCATTTGTATTGAACTACCTTATAAATTGTGGTGAGCCAATTGGGGCTGTTTGGTTATTGTATTCGGCCTTGAAAAAGGTGGCAAAGTTAGTAAAAACAAAGGAAGTGTTGTCCGATTTTCCGTAGAATTTAGTGACTTGCACTTGGAATATTCTACGTTTGAAACTAGAAGTTAATAGACGTACTATGGTCATTATAGGTTGGCATACTACGACGCGATTGGACTTAGCAAGTGGATTAAACCAAGAGGTATGTGGAACTTTCTTATCTCTTGAGCATGATTAAGTTGTAAATGTATAGTACGGTAGGCGTCAAGATTTTGACAATCTAGTCTATTTGATATCCTTGGCTTATTTTAAGAATGCCCAAGTTGTTTGAGTTAGGAATTAACTCACTTGTTTAATTATTAAGGATATCTTGGTTTTCAAAAGTTAAGAGACTTTAAGTATGTTGAAAGTATTTTGATACTTGTTTTGTTGGAAAGTTTAAGTCTCTTGGTTAAAAGAAGTATGTAAGTTGCTAATGTATAAAGCTAGTATAACGGCTTTATGGGAAGTTAGTTATAATAGCTTTATGGAAAGTTAATAAGAGAATGGTTTACTCTTAAGTAATTTAAGCATGTTAAGGGACTTGAAGAGTTTTAAAGAATGTGACACTTGTTTCGTTTTAAACGTATAAGTCCCTTGGATAGGAAATTGTACTTGACTTAGGTATAAAGTGAATATAACGACTTTATGGGGAGTTGGTTATATTGGCTTTATGGAAAGATAAATGGCTTGATTTATTTGAAAGGCAATTTGATTTAAAGGCATCAATTGCCTAAGGCTTTTACGAGAGAAGAAGTCACTTGATTTAGAAGCCTAATTTTATTTCTAAAAGTATTGTGACTTGTCTTGAAAAAGAAATTGTAACTTGATACTACGGTTATTAGTATCTTGGAAGTTTTAAAATGAAATGAGTCATTTTGAAAGAATAGAAGTACGTAGTACTTTGGATTAAATTCCCGGATTTTTATAAAGAACATGTTAGTGCCTTAAGTAAACTAAAATGAGAGTGTATATGAAACAGAATAATAAGAAGTTAGGGGATTGCTTAACTTGCTTATATATTGTATGATAAGCGGTAGTGCTTATGTTATGTGATAGCGGATTTGTGCTAGTAGTTCAGTAATAATTGCGGGGTCATTTCCCGGGTTTGTGGCATTGCATTTTCCGTGGATTTGCTACCCACGATGCGAGGAATACCTCATGCGAGTCCGTAGGGCTTATGCGGGTGAAATAGTCCCATGCGGGCGAGTCCAAATACGCGAGGAATACCTCACGCGAGTCCGCGGGCTTACGCGGGTGAAATAGTCTCATGCGAGGAACACCTCATGCGGGTCCACGCAATCTATGCGGTGAAATAGTCCCGTGAATAGGATTGCTTAATGATAATCGCGGACAGTGGTCTGCTTTTGATCGTGAGCTTCCTACTTTATATTGTAAGTATACACCTATTTACTCTCATTGTTAGTAAGGCACGCAATCGTTAATTGAGTATCATACATGTCTCCGCTTTATTATTAGACTTATGATTTCATTACTGATTTCTGGGCCACATATTTGGTACATGTTGTCTCGACCTCCTGGGCTGCGTTCATGCCGCAGTAAAGTGCAGGTTCTTGATCCTCGCTCTTAGGATCACCGTTCACCGATGAGAAGCTCCTTTATTAGGAGGCTTATCCTCGGTATTGTCGGTTATTGTACATTCGTGGTATATGGGCCCCGTCCCGCTGAGTTGTTATTCTTAAGTGTGTAGTCATATTGTGGATGGGTTGTAAAGAAAAAAAAAATGTACTGTTCTATTTCTGGATTGAGTATATTTTTACGGAAGGTGGCCTTATCGGCTAGCCTGTTGTTAATTTATGTTTAAGTATTTTTTTGTTGTGTATGTTCACCGCTATTCTCTCGATGTTTATGAAAGGTGCCTGTGTAGGGCACCGCCGCGCCCGGTCGGGTCGTGACAAAGTGGTATCGAGCGATTAGTCCTCGGAAAGTGTCTACTGCATCGTGTCAGTAGAGTCTTGATTATCGGTGTGTTGTGCACCACATCTATAATCATGAGGCTGCAGGACATTTAGGATTGGTTTCCATTCTTCTCACTCTAAGATCGTGCGATAGAGCTGTATGGTTAGGGTCGTCTTTCCCTAACAAGTTATGATTTTTGCACTACGAAAGGCGTGATGACCGGGAAGGATTATGTGGATTGCGTATCCAGGGTGGTAATGTTTGTAGTATAGTTGGTATTGTGACATACAACTATACGGATTTATGTTTGGGGGTCACATGTGTGTTGCCTAGGATGATTTTAGATTACCAGGATTGGGTAAGGACTAAATAAATACCGAGAAGGTATGAGCAATTAAGGAACTCTCACCAAGGTTTTACGTGCTAATTTGAGATAATTAGGTGATGATGAGATGTGTGAGAATGTAATGGACCCTTAAGAAGTTAATTAAGAGACTAAGTGGAAGACTATGTTAGCAACTTAAGCTACGTGGTATGCTTAAGGGAATTGTACGGGCGAGATCCGGACGAAGAAAGTATGGTTGTTGTGGTCAAGACAACACGACTATGATTTTACGAGAAGTTTTTGTACCCGGTTACGGGGGGCTGATAAGTTAGGCTTGAAGCATGGAAATTGCGATCCTGAGAATGTGATAACCGTCGAGACCTTAGGTATATAGGGCCTTCTCGGGTAGTAAAGTTAAGTCAGACCAAGGGTAAGAGTTAAGTGCGACGCCGAGTCGAGTTGAGGACCTATTAAGGGTCGCCCCATAGCTTGAAATGAAATGGGATTAGTTGGTAGTAGTCCCGCTACGTGACAGGGTCACGAGGGTGTAAGGCCCAAGTCTAGTTAATCGTTTTATGGGTTCGTGGACGCATTCCACCGGAACCAGGTTGCGAGAGCCGGAATGGGCCTTGTATTGTTTAATTTAGTAACTCCAAAGATTGAGACTGGATCGATGAAGGCTATGTACGTACGCTAAAATAAGTTTGGGAGTACGGGAAAAGTACGACCAGTGAAAAAGAGAGCAACCAAGTGTAAAGAAATAAAGCCTGAATCCATGAGAACCTTTCGGGGTGATCACACCCGTGAGTGATGGGTGGTAGCTGAGCGAGTAGATAATAATTACCGGTAACGATACAGTCGTTGGACCTTAGCAGACCTAGCAGAGCTGTTATGACAGACGTTGAGGTCATTATGAGTGCGACTAGTTGGCCTCTTGTGATGCCAACGTGGACTCTGAGAGAGATTGATTTCGACGCAGTTTTCGATAAGCGGTTATCGAGTGGAAAGGAAGAGAAGTGGTGGTAACCAGTGAATTATTCTTCCTTCTTTGACATAATTGTTTTTAATAAGTCTGTGTGATTTGTTCATTTGAGGTGGATTGAGGTAGAAAGTAGTAATAATTGAATTTGAAGGAATTTATGTTAAATGCCCTTGGAGGTACTTGGAGTTGGTTTGGTGTGGCGGTCAGGGCCACGACCTTCCAGATAATTTCAGGAAAATGTGCAAGGCATGAATAAATAAGTACGGGTGCTGCCGGCGGAAAGCTGAGGGCATCTTTGGTAGGTTTTGAAAATCTACACGACTTTAAGGCGGTGCGTGATGATTAGATGTTTACTGGACCGCGAGAGGACCCTGTGATTAGGGTTGCGACTCCAAGGAAGGTTTATTAAGGGAGATAAGTTCTCTCCCCCATGTAAAGGACAGTTTTGCGTATTATGGGGTTACGTGTACCCATGTTGTTAGACGAAGGATATAAGACTGGTAAGGTCTTCGGTATCGTCATGCCATAGGTTACAGTTGTGGATAACCGTGGAAAAAGTGTTGGGTTGGAGTAATAAAGAGCGACGTACGAATTGGTCGAGGAAGTATCGTAAAGATATAAATGTAAGTTGCACGAGTCATGATTACCCCAGACGAGTGTAAAGACCATTAGTTGATAATGGGCAGTAAGAACATTTCAAGAAAATGTGGTAACACCTAGTTATAGGCTCTCTACAACCGGGAAAGGAAAGCGGGTAACTACTTGACGAGATCAAGAAACTTCCCCAAAAATGTGATTGATGAAGTCTTAGCCGTGAGGCAAGCAAAGGAATCAAATCTAAGTTTAGTAACCAAGTTTGGTTGCATCAGAGAAAGGGAAACAGGAACCATAAGTGAGATTAAGGATACCCGAATATTTCGCAGGAATGAGAAAGACTTTCAGTTATTGGAAGACAAGTTGACCATGACTACAGTTCTAACTCCTCCTGAAAGACTAGAGGGTTAGGTTTTTATGATAACACGTTGGGTATTGGGCTAGGTTGTGTGCTGACGCAACCCGATAAGGATAAAACCTATGTTTTCCCGGTAGTTAGGGAAGCAGGAAAGGAAATTGCGCCACTCACGATTTAAAGCTGGCGGCAGTTAAATCATGCCTTGAATATTTGGGGGCATGACGTATATACAGACTTCATGTGGATACTTGTGCAGACCACAAAAGCCTCCGGTATATCTGCAGACTGAGGCAGTAGAATTTGCGACACCGAGGGTGGTTAGAGTTACTCAAGGATTGTGTTATTGATATCCTATACCATCCGGGGAAAGCCAAGACAGTTACAGATACTCTTTGTGGTGGACCTAAGGGTAGTCTGCCAGATGGGCAGCCAGATAGACAGGATGTAGTCTGTAAGTTTCTTCAGTTACCAAGCCTAGGGGTTCGATTATTTGTTTCCAAGGTTAATGAAGTTCTGATCCGGGAGGTTGCCGAGTCTTCCATCGTTGGGGAAGTAAAGAGGCGATGAAGAGGATCGATGATAATCTGATATCGAGTTACGAATCTCAGGAGAGAAGAGATCATTTGAGTAGCACCAGTGGGGTGCTATGAGATGAGGATAGATGCGTGTACCGGTCTTTGCCGCAGACTAGTCAGCAGGTTCTAGGGGAGGCACGCAGTTCTTATTGCTCTGATTGTTTGGGGCCGACTAAGTCGTGTCGTGGCCTCAGATGTATGTATGGTTAAGATGACCGGAAGAGAGACATAGCGGAGTTTACTGCTTAGTGTCCGAGTTAGTAGCAAGTCATGGTTGTGTACCAGAAGCCCAGTGGGCTATTGCAGGCGATTGAAATCCCAACCTAGATATGAGAGGTAATTATTATGGATCTTGTTACAGGGTGGCATCGTACTCGGAGGAAGTGCGACTCCCTGGGGGTCATGGTAATTAGGCTGGCGAAACCAGCTGTGTTCTTTCGGATTGGGACCACTTACTCGGCTGAGGTTTATACTAGCTTGTATAGCAGAGAGATTGTGAGACTGCACGAGGTTCCTACGTTTATGATTACAGATAGATGAGCTCAGTTGCGGATAACTTCTGGAGGTTTTTCAGAAAGGATTAGGGACACAGGTGAGTCTCAGTGTTGCATTACACCCTCAGACCGACGGCCGCAGTAGCGTGTACTATCCGAGCACGAGGATAGGTTGCGGGCCTGTGTTTTTGATTTCAGGAATAGCCGGGAAGGTTAATTGCCTCTTGTCTTGTTACGTACGATAACAGATACCCTTCCAGTTTTCAGGTGGCCCGGTACGAGGCCTTGTATGTAAGGAAGTGTAGATCGCCGGTCGGATGGTTCGACATAGGCGAGGTTCAGTTATTTGGTCCAGACTTGATTCAGCGGGCTATGGATAAGGCGAAGCTTATCCGGGGAAGATTGTAGTAAGCTTAGAGTCCGCAGAAGCTTTATGCAGATAACCGATGATTGACACGTGGGGTTCAGTTTGATATTTTGGTATGAGTATTGTTATGTGGCCAAGTGTGGCATTATTGGCACGTAGGGGTTGTAAGGAGACTATGTCGCTATCTTTAGTTTGACTCCCGAGAGAACATTCGGGGACGAATGTTTCTAAGGGGGGAAAAATGTTACACCCCGAAATTTCAGGATATATTTATAAGAACGTACGTAAGAACTCAACAATGTTAAGGTTTGACGAGTAAAAACTTATCGAAATTTTGGAATTTGTCGGAAAACGAAATATTGCGACGAACGGGAGGGCGACACGTGTCACCCCCCCTTAATGGTCTTGGACGAAATTATGATGGAGGAAATGGTCATTTGACCATAATTTAAAAGACCAAGTCTTGCAAATGGCTTAGCTTGACATTGTTGACTAAAAGTCCAAGGGCCACTTGGCTAGGATCCATGTGAAACTCATCTAGGCCAACCAATTGTGTAGATCTTGACCCTCCATAGTATTATATATGTGTGCTAGTAGCAAGACAAGGCTTTTTAACACTTAGTTAAATTTTCAAGAAAACCTTGAAGAGCACAAGGAAGCTCTCGGCTTTGAGGGGATTTTCAAGATGAAAATTTTCAATTGTTGTCCAATAATTCCCCCACTTTAAACCAAGGTACCTAAGGGTATAGTAAGTGTTTCTCAATAAAAATATCCCGGAAATGTGGTGTTTTCGTATTAGTCGCAAGGCGAAAACCTAAAGGGTTATTCAACTTTGAAGTTGAAACTTGAAGATGAATCTTTTATAAGCTTCTAAGGGTTGCTTGGAGTGGATTGGAACGTCGAAAGGAGGAGCTAAAGTTGCTAAGGAGCGACTTGTGATCTTGGATCATAATTGGGCTAATTGAGGTATAATCTTCGTTTTACTTTTGTAATTGAAGATTTCATGTTACGATAAGTTATAAGTGATCATGTGATTTGTGTTATGAAGTTTGATAAGTGACATGGATTGTAGATGTTACACCCCGTATTTTCAGGACATGCTTTAAGAACGTACGTAAGAACTCGCAAGTGTTAAGATTTGAGACTTGTAAAAAAAATTATCGGAATTGTGAAATTGTCGGAAAACGTAGTATTGTGACGAATGGGAGGGCGACACTTGTCACCCCCCTTATTGATGCCTTGGACGAAATAGGCATGGCCAAAATGGTCATTGACCATAGTCTTAAGATGACAAAGTCTTCCTATTAATGAGCTTGAGTTTCTTGACCAAAGTCAAAGGTCCCAAGTCTTGATATTTTATAAGACTTCATCTAAACCACCCATTTGGTTACATCTTAACCCTCCATGCCCCTTTATTACACTACTAGTAGCAAGAGTATGTCATTACACTTAGAAAAATTTCCACAAAATTGAAGAACTCAAGGAAGAGCTCTCGGCTTCCCTCCACTTTCAAAAGGAAAATTTTGCGTTTCTTGTCCATTAAGCCCCACACTTTAAAACCAAGGTTCATGAGGGTATTGTAAGTGTATCTCAATAGAAAACCGGAAAAAGAGAGTTTTCGTATTAGTCGCAAAGCGAAAACCTAGTGGCTTTCTAGGTTTTGGATTGGAGGTTTGAAGGAAAGTTGTTGGTGTGGTTCTAAGGGTCTCAAGGAGCGGATTGAGGTGTCTTGACGAGGCTCTAGGTTGCTAAGGAGCAACCGGTTTTGAAGATTGGATTACAATTCGTTGAGGTATAATCTTGTTCTTTGAAAGTGTTACAAGATTATTTATATTGTTGTTGTTAGCTTTACATGTTGCTAGCATGAAGTTGTTAAGTTGAAGTTAATAAGTATTATGGATTACTTGTAGCTTAAGTTCGAAATGAAAAGTAAGTCATGTTAAGTTGGAATACAATTTGATCGTTACTAGAATCGTCGCATGTCATTGACTTGAAGATTCTAGTAGTGATATTTGGTTGCGACTAGATATCATGTTATGCTACCAAGTTGGATTGAAATGGAAATTGAATAAGAATTGGTATTGTTGAACTCAAGGTGGCCGAATTTGTACTTGTGGTTTGTAATAGTTTGTTAATTAATTGTATTGAACTACCTTCTCTATTGTGGTGAGCCAATCAAATTTGTATAGTTAATTATTTGTATTGGACTGCCTTCTATATTGTTGTGAGCCAATTGGGGCTGCTTGGCTATTGTATTTCGGCCTTGAAAAAGGTGGCAAAGTAAGTAAAAACAAAGGAGGTGCTGTCCGATTTTCTATAGAATTTGGCGACTTAGCACTTAGAATATTCTACGTTTGAAGTAAGAGGTTAATGGACGTATTGTGACCATGATAGGTTGTGTCACGACCCGAACCCGGGCCCGTGACTGGTGCCTTACCCCGGGCACCCAAGTAGACATACATCAGAGTAATTAGCGGAACATAAAACAAGACATGAAATAATATGAAGTGAAAAACAGTTTATCTGAGAGAAGTTGCCTTTCGGCATATATATATAAAACTTGAATCGGAGATTACATCCTTTTACAAACTCGCCTACACAGCATTACAGACCTCTAAGAATGATATGACAACAATGGCGGGGCGGGGCCCGCCATACCTGAATGTAAGTACTACAACGGCAGGACTATACCATCGATAAGCCTCCGAGAAACGGAGCTTCCCAAACGCCGAATTGTGACCCTATGGCGAGATCAACAAGCGGTGTACCTCTACTGCGGCATGAACGCGGCCAGAAGGAGGTCGATAACAGTACCAAGTATGTGAAATCGAAAATCAGTAAATGAAATCATAGTAGTCTATATAAAGCAGGAGACATGTATGATAACCAAACTACAGTTCACCATAATAATAGCAGTCATGTCAAGTCAGGGACTCACGCCCTCAAAGTCATCACCCAAATATAACTATGGGTCTCACGCCCACAACATC
The DNA here is from genome assembly GCA_029844215.1 of Przewalskia tangutica. NCBI lineage: Eukaryota > Viridiplantae > Streptophyta > Magnoliopsida > Solanales > Solanaceae > Przewalskia > Przewalskia tangutica. Next base: position 31,354,098 of record CM056720.1, on the reverse strand, counting down.
ACTCATGCCCGTGGAATACCTTCCTCACTGCCGGCAGTCTATGATATAAAAGCACCAAGGAATACACATGAACACGAGTCCCACTGTGTCATAATAAAACCGCACGGTAAGTACGAAGGCATAGCCGACTACTAAAACCCACGGTACCAACAGGGTCATAAACTGTATCACGAGATCTGTCTAGACCGCCACATGATCGAAGCTGGCCACTCGCCCGCAGTATCAAATGTGCGCGTCTAATCCTGGAACTTCCCGCAGCTCCGCATAGGCCACTCACATAGGCCCGCATGAGGTGTTCCCCGCATCGAGGGTAGCTACTCCCAAGATCGCCCCGACTCGCACCGCATGGCCACATAGACCGCATGACCACAAAGGCCGCACACTAACTCGAACTCGTAGCTCCGCATAGGTCCCCGGACCCGCGTGAGGTATCCTCGAATCATAGTCACACAGATCGCACGAGTATTACCCGCGTCGGAGGCGCTTAACCCCCGGTATCATGTCAAGAGGTGAGTGATGTAATACTAACATAACGGCTTACCGTTAAACAACATAAGCACAACAAGGGAAACCCCTTTACACAACCATCACAAGACACTAACACACGTAGCATCCTAACATGTTTACTTATCAAATCAACAAGAAAGTATTACAAGATTATCACAAACCAACATAGTCAAGTTATTCACACAAGGTACTTTCTACTTTATGTTAACAAGTTCGGGTTTTTATCCCCAAAGTACTTCATACATTAACTCTTTAAAAGATTCGTTTCTTTCACAAAAGTCACACAATACAGTAGTATAAAAATAGAGTGACTATCTTTTTAAGTAAACCAAAACACTTCCCTTTGTAAAATCAAGTAATCAACATTATTTTCCAAACGTTCAAGTTTGCCTAATTTCAAATGCTCAAGTTTCTCATTTTCGAAAGGTTTCGTAGTTCATAGTCTTATTCACTTAATTGTATAATTCTCTTTTAAAATAATTCGAGAAACATATGCCTTATGTGTGAGTAGGTTATTCTTGTTCATAAAACATCTTTATTAAAGCAGCCATGATCTAGGAAATGTAATATCATTTTGTCTCATCTTAGCTTCTATGCAGATGGAGGTTTCTACTGGTTTTAATAATACTTAATTAGTCAATACATTTCCCTTTATTAACGCTGCAGTGGTTCGTTCGACCCTTATTCTCATTTTCGAAATCAGTAAAACATTATTCATTAAAATCAAGTACTCATTACTCACGAATGAGGTTTTACAACTCTTTTAACCAAATTCATATCAAGTCAATTAAGTCAAGTCTCTTATCTTTCAAGATCAAGTCTCTTAACTTCTAAAATCAATAAACCATTCATTTAGCACATGTACGTCTACCGTACTACATAGTTTACAAAACATCATGCTAGAAAGGATAGGAAGAGGTTCACATACCTCGCGACGCTTATCGACAATTAGCAAAACGCTGGCATCGCAACCCGCTAGCCTTTTCCACTCTTCAAGTAGAATACGCTACTCGTAGTACTTCAACCTCGATAATAACGGAACTAGGCCCTTTCACCAAAAGTTCCCGATCCTCACTTGGTATGGAAGAAGACCTTTAGCTTGCTTTGCCAAATTTTGAAGAAATTTTCGTGAACATGAAATCTTCAAATAAAGATTTAGCAAATGTTTCTTAAAAGAAGGACCAAGAACAGAACTCTTAATTGCTTGCAGCAATTCGTTTGCTAACTCTTTCACTGCTAACTATTCTCTTTGATTCTAATAAGCAATATTCTTTGATATGACTAGAGGAAATACTTAATATTTGTGAATGTCACAGTGATGTCCTAACAGGAAATAACTATTCTTCTCAAAGTTATACAAAGAGAAATGGGAAATATGAGGAATCATTGATATTTCATGGATTTATTGCAGTGAATGAGAGGGAAACTTAAAAGGAGAAGTATGTGTCTATAGTTGAGGAAATGATGTTTACAATGACTTGCTCTTGAACATTTCTTCAGTTCTATTCAAAATTGAGTAAAATGAAAAAGCTATGTATTGTGTCGAAATACGTGTAGCTAAAATAGGATCATTATAGCTAACACACACACATGACACCTAGATAAAGTAGATGCCGCCTTATTCAATTCTTTAACCTTAGTCATTAGGTTGTTATTTACAAGGTTACACGTAATATATTTTGTCCCCCTCCACGCAATTAATCAATTGCCCTACAATTAATTATAGATCCCACTTCATTTAAATCTCAATAACTCATAAGGACTTCGTACACTCAATGTCATAATTATTGTAATATGCCATTAATCTATAACTTTTTTATGCATATTCCAAATTTATTCTCGATCCTCGTCGTCACACTTGTGTCCAAAATTATTTCATCTCTCGGAAAAATCCGCAAAAATTATAAATGTCGCAACCGTAATTTTCCCTTCGCAAGGTTCGGAAAACTTTTCGTCGGAAAACAATTCTTTTCGTGGGTTGTGCACAAATTTCGTCCCTTGCCTACTTAGGGCTTAAACTTTTGTACGTACGTCCTCACGTACATACTCTGGAAATACGGGGTATAACAGGTTGAAGAACTAAGTATAGCGTATCCTACTTGAAGAATGAAATAGCTCAAGGTTGAAGTACTTGGGAGCATTTTACTACTTGTCGACAAGCGTCGCGAGGTATGTGAACCTCTTCTTTCTTTGGCATGATCCTACTTATGAAATCTCCATGTGATAGTATTTCAAGATTTCTTCTACTCTTAGAAGTTAAGAAGTATTTGCATTGTTGAATTTAAGTTAAGAGTATGTTTAAATTGTCCTAAGTCCTTACTAGGTCTTATGGGAGACGTTGGTAAGAATGGTTAGGAAGTTATGAGATTTGATTTAAAGGCTATGTGTCTTGATTTGGTTAAAGTAAGTAAGTGGATTTTATGTTCGAAAATGACTTGAATTTATATGTGAAAAGGGGATTGATTTTAAAAGTGGAAGTTATATGATTTTAAGAGAATAAGTTACTTGGTTTTGGAAGTGTATGGAACTTTATATTTTTTTATAAGTATAAGTAAATGGACTTTAAAGAATGTATGTTATGAAGTTTTAAGACTATGAACTTTGGTTGTCTTTGAAGGATTTTGAAACTTTATTTTTCAAGTTATGGGACTTGATTTCTAAAGTATTGATGACATGATTTTATAAGTATAAGCGACATGATTTTAAAGAGTGTATGCTACAGGTGTTAAGACCATAAGCCTTGATTATAAGTGGAAAGGACTAAATTTTAAAAGTATGGCTTAATTTATTTGAAAGTTAAGAAGATGGTTTCCAAAAGAGTATGTGACTTGAGCTTTAAAAAGAAATGATGTTTTATGATTCTTTTAAGTATGTATGTACGTAGTATTTTGGATCTAGTTTTCCTAATGTTGTAAGAATAAAAGTGTCTTAAGTTCTCAAAAATGAAAGGTTGTTATAATAGCTTTATGGGAAGTTGTTATGGCGACTTAAGAAGGAAGTGAAAAGATGGTTTAAAAATGTTATGTAAGGAAAATACACCGAGCCTACGAATAGGCGGATTCGTTATGAAATACACCGAGCCTACGAATAGGCGGATTACGTTATGAAATACACCGAGCCTACGAATGGCGGATGCGTTATAAAATACACCGAGCCTACGAATTGGCGGACACGTTATAAAATACACCGAGCCTACAAATAGGCGGATTACGTTATGAAATACACCGAGCCTACAAATAGGCGGATTACGTTATGAGATACACCGAGCCTACACATAGGCGGATTACGCCATATTACCCGAGCCTACACATAGGGTTACGTCACAAGACACCGAGCTCCACAGCGGGCGGATTATGCTACATGATTCCACAAGACACCGAGCTCCACAGCGGGCGGATTATGCTACATGATTCCACAAGATGCGAGCCCCACAGCGGGCGGATTATGTCACATGATTCATCAAGACACCGTGTCCCGCAAATGGGCGGATTATGTTATGTAAGATAAGTAAGTTATGTGGAAAAACTTGATTAACTTCTTAAGTATGTATGTAAGAATATGATGTTAAATCTTATGGAAAGAAGGAATGGAGCAGTTAATATACGAGTGATTTCGGGAGTTAAAAATGGCATTCTTTGTATGCTTATGATTTGATTCTTGCACGTTATTTGCTCCATATTCGTACTGTTGTTATGCGACCCCGCCGGGGCTGCGTCATGTCCGCAGAGTTTAGGTATTACAGTGTGGATCCGCGAGCTTAGGATCTGGTTCAAGATTTTTAGATGGCTCGATGTTCGGAGTTGTCATGGCTATGTATATTCAGGGTATGGCGGGGCCTGTCCCACGATTGTAATTCTTAGAGGTTTGTAGTCACATATTGTGGAGTCCATTTTGTAAAGAAAGGAGGCAACCGCCGTTTATATATGTACGTCGGAAGGTAGCCACTATCGGTGACTGTTATTTTACTTCCGTTGTTTTATTTATAAGTTTCATGTATGTTCGCTGATTATCTCGATGTTTACAGTAAGGGTGCCCGGTAGGGCACGATCGCGATCCCGGTCGGTCATGACAAAAGTGGTATCGAGCGATTAGTCCTCGGAAAGTGTCTACAGACCGTGTCTAGTAAGTCTTGATTATCGGTGTGTTGTGCACCACATCTATAATCGGGAGGTGCGCAGGACATTTAGGATTGGTTTCCATTCTTCTCACTCGAGATCGTGCGATAGATTTGTATTGTTAGGTCGTCCCTCACTAACGAGTTATGTTAATTGCAATTACGAGAAGGCGTGATCACCCAGAATGACTATGTGGATTGCGTATCCGGTTGATAATGATTATAGTATAGTTGGTATTGTGACATACATCTATACGGAGTTATGTATGAGGGTCAGACGCGTGTTGCCTAGAATAATTTTAGATTACAGGAATTGGTAAAGACTAACTAGATACCGGGAAGGTATGGTATAGTTAATGAATTTTCGCCAAGGTTTTGTGTTTTATTTTGAGGTAATTGGGAAAGGATGAGCTGTCTGATAGGGTAGTGAACCCTTAAGAAGCCATATTAAGGAACCTAACGGAATGTCATGTTAATAGATTAAGCTGTGTAGTAAGCTTAAGAGAATTATACGGATGAGGTCTGGATAGAGTAAGCAATGGTTATTGTGATTGAGACAACATGGTTTTGGTATTATGAGAAGTTTTTGTACCCGGTTCTTGGGGGTGGTAAGGTGGGCGTGAAGCATGGAAATGCGAGCCTAAGAATATTGATTCGCCGAGACCTTAGGTATATAAGGTTTTCTCCGCAATAAGATTTTAAGTCGGACGAGGATAAGAGTTAAGTGCGACCGAGTGGTTGAGGACTGACGGGTCTCCCATGGCCTGGAATGGAGTGGGATCAGTTGGTAGTAGTTCCGCCACGTGGCAGGTCACGGCGCAAGGCCCAAGTTTAGTTAATTGTTTTACGGGTTCGTGGGCGCGTTCCACGAACTAGGTCATGGCCGGAAATGGCCTTATGTTGTTTTATAGAGTGACTCAAAGGTTTGAGGCGAGTCGGTATGGAAGTTATGTATGTATGTTAGAAGGAGTTGGAAGTACGAAAAGATAATCTCTTTTGGGCTTATGATGGATGATATGCGTGTGCAAGGTATTAGGGCCATGTGTGGCATTGTTGGTATGTCGAGGTGGTGAAAGGAAACTATGTCGCTAATTATAAGTTTGACTCAAAGAACATTCGAGGACGAATGTTTCTAAGGGGAAGAATGTTACACCGTATTTTCGGGACATGCTTTAGAACGCACGTAAGAACTCGCAAGTGTTAAGATTTGAGACTTGTAAAAATTTACTGAATTGTGAAATTGTCGAAAACGTAGTATTGTGACGAATGGGAGGCGACACTTGTCACCCCCTTATTGATGCCTTGACGAAATAGGCATGGCCAAAATGGTCATTGACCATAGTCTTAAGATGACAAAGTCTTCCTATTAATGAGCTTGAGTTTCTTGACCAAAGTCAAAGGTCCCAAGTCTTGATATTTTATAAGACTTCATCTAAACCACCCATTTGGTTACATCTTAACCCTCCATGCCCCTTTATTACACTACTAGTAGCAAGAGTATGTCATTACACTTAGAAACATTTCCACAAAATTGAAGAACTCAAGGAAGAGCTCTCGCTTCCTCCACTTTCAAAAGGAAAATTTTGCGTTTCTTGTCCATTAAGCCCCACACTTTAAACCAAGGTTCATGAGGGTATTGTAAGTGTATCTCAATAGAAAAACCGGAAAAAGAGAGTTTTCGTATTAGTCATGGCGAAAACCTAGTGGCTTTCTAGGTTTTGGATTGGAGGTTTGAAGGAAAGTTGTTGGTGTGGTTCTAAGGGTCTCGAGGAGCGGATTGAGGTGTCTTGACGAGGCTCTAGGTTGCAAGGAGCAACTTCGGTTTGAAGATTGGATTACAATTCGTTGAGGTATAATCTTGTTCTTTGAAAGTGTTACAAGATTTTTATATTGTTGTTGTTAGCTTTACATGTTGCTAGCATGAAGTTGTTAAGTTGAAGTTAATAAGTATTATGGATTACTTGTAGCTTAAGTTCGAAATGAAAAGTAAGTCATGTTAAGTTGGAATACAATTTGATCGTTACTAGAATCGCCGCATGTAATTGACTTGAAGATTCTAGTAGTTATATTTAGTTGCGACTAGATATCATGTTATGCTACCAAGTTGGATTGAAATGGAAATTGAATAAGAATTGGTATTGTTGAACTCAAGGTGGCGAATTTGTACTTGTGGTTTGTAATAGTTTGTTAATTAATTGTATTGAACTACCTTCTCTGTGGTGAGCCAATCAATGTATAGTTAATTATTTGTATTGGGTGCCTTCTATATTGTTGAGCCAATTGGGGCTGTTTGGATATTGTATTTCGGCCTTGAAAAGGTGGCAAAGTAAGTAAAAACAAAGGAGGTGTCATTGTCAGATTTTCTATAGAATTTGGCGACTTAGCACTTAGAATATTCTACGTTTGAAGTAAGAGGTTAATGGACGTATTGTGACCATGATAGGTTGAAGAACTAAGTATAGCGTATCGTACTTGAAGAATGAAATAGCTCAAGGTTGAAGTACTTGGGAGCATTTTACTACTTGTCGACAAGCGTCGCGGTATGTGAACCTCTTCTTTCTTTGGCATGATCCTACGTATGAAATCTCCATGTGATAGTATTTCAAGATTTCTTCTACTCTTAGAAGTTAAGAAGTATTTGCATTGTTGAATCTAAGTTAAGAGTATGTTTAAATTGTCCTAAGTCCTTACTAGGTCTTATGGGAGACGTTAGTAAGAATGGTTAGGAAGTTATGAGATTTGATTTAAAGGCTATGTGTCGTGATGTGGTTAAAGTAAGTAAGTGGATGTTATGTTCGAAAATGACTTGAATTTATATGTGAAAAGGGATTGATTTTAAAAGTGGAAGTTATATGATTTTAAGAGAATAAGTTACTTGGTTTTGGAAGTGTATGGAACTTTATATTTTTTTATAAGTATAAGTAAATGGACTTTAAAGAATGTATGTTATGAAGTTTTAAGACTATGAACTTTGGTTGTCTTTGAAGGATTTTGAAACTTTATTTTTCAAGTTATGAGACTTGATTTCTAAAGTATTGATGACATGATTTTATAAGTATAAGCGACATGATTTTAAAGAGTGTATGCTACGAGGTGTTAAGACCATAAGCCTTGATTATAAGTGGAAAGGACTAAATTTTAAAAAGTATGGCTTCTTAATTTATTTCGAAAGTTAAGAAGATGGTTTCCAAAAGAGTATGTGACTTGAGCTTTAAAAAGAAAGGAGGTTTTATGATTCTTTTAAGTATGTATGTACGTAGTATTTTTGGATCTAGTTTTCCTAATGTTGTAAGAATAAAAGTGTCTTAAGTTCTCAAAAATGAAAGGTTGTTATAATAGCTTTATGGGAAGTTGTTATGACGACTTAAGAGGAAGTGAAAAGATGGTTTAAAAATGTTATGTAAGGAAAATACACTTAGCCTACGAATAGGCCGGATTACGTTATGAAATACACCGAGCCTACGAATAGGCCGGATTACGTTATGAAATACACCGAGCCTACGAATTGGCCGGATTACGTTATAAAATACACCGAGCCTACGAATTGGCCGGATTACGTTATAAAATACACCGAGCCTACAAATAGGCCGGATTACGTTATGAAATACACCGAGCCTACAAATAGGCCGGATTACGTTATGAGATACACCGAGCCTACACATAGGCGGACACGCCATATTACCCCGAGCCTACACATAGGCGGGTTACGTCCTGAAGACACCGAGCTCCACAGCGGGCCGGATTATGCTACATGATTCCACAAGACACCGAGCTCCACAGCGGGCGGATTATGCTACATGATTCCACAAGACACCGAGCCCCACAGTGGGCGGATTATATCACATGATTCATCAAGACACCGTGTCCCGCAAATGGGCGGATTATGTTATGTAAGATAAGTAAGTTATGTGGAAAAACTTGATTAACCTCTTAAGTATGTATGTAAGAATATGATGTTAAATCTCATGGAAAGAAGGAATGGAGCAGTTAATATACGAGTGATTTCGGAGTTAAAAATGGCATTCTTTTATGATTATGATTTGATTCTGCACGTTATTTCTGTTCCATATTCGCACTGTTGTTATCGACTTCTTCGGCTGCGTTAAATGTCCGCAGTTTAGGTATTACAGCGGTGGATCCGCGAGCTTAGGATCTGGTTCAAAGATTTTTAGATGGCCCGATGTTCGGAGTTGTCATGGCTATGTATATTCAGGTATGGCGGCCCCGTCCCCGCCACGATTGTAATTCTTAGAGGTCCGTAGTCACATATTGTGGTCCGTTTGTAAAGAAAGCGAGGCAACCGTTTATGTATGACGTCCGGAAGGTAGCCTATCTACCGACTGTTGTTTTACTTCGTTGTTTTATTTATAAGTTTCATGTATGTTCCCTGATTATCTCTCGATGTTTACTGTAAGGGTGCCTGGTAGGGCACCGTCGTGGTCCCGGTCGGTCGTGTGATAGAAGCCTAGAACCGAAAGGACATGATTAGCCTTTTGAAATTGAAATACAATTTTGGTCGTTTATTAGAATCGTCGCATGTTTACCTACTTGAGGATTGTAGTAGTTGTAATCGATTGCGCTTGCTATCATGTTATATTAAACCACTTGGATTAAAAGGAATTGGAAACGATTTGTATTGTTGCTTAATTGCGAATTGACATTATAGTTTAGACTAGTTTGTTATCGTTTGTGGTGAGCCAATTGGGGCATTTGGTTATTCATTTGTATTGAACTACCTTATAAATTGTGGTGAGCCAATGGGGTTGTTTGATTATTGTATTCGGCCTTGAAAAAGGTGGCAAAGTTAGTAAAAACAAAGGAAGTGCTGTCCGATTTTCCGTAGAATTTAGTGACTTGCACTTGGAATATTCTACGTTTGAAACTAGAAGTTAATAGACGTACTATGGTCATTATAGGTTGGCATACTACGTACGGCGATTGGACTTAGCAAGTGGATTAAACCGAAGAGGTATGTGGAACTTTCTTATCTCTTGAGCATGATTAAGTTGTAAATGTATAGTACGGTAGACGTACAAGATTTTGACAATCTAGTCTATTTGATATCCTTGGCTTATTTTAAGAATGCCCAAGTTGTTTGAGTTAGGGAATTAACTCACTTGTTTAATTATTAAGGATATCTTGGTTTTCAAAAGTTAAGAGACTTTAAGTATGTTGAAAGTATTTTGATACTTGTTTTGTTGGAAAGTTTAAGTCTCTTGGTTAAAAAGAAGTATGTAAGTTGCTAATGTATAAAGCTAGTATAACGGCTTTATGGGAAGTTGGTTATAATAGCTTTATGGAAAGTTAATAAGAGAATGGTTTACTCTTAAGTAATTTAAGCATGTTAACGGACTTGAAGAGTTTTAAAGAATGTGACACTTGTTTCGTTTTAAACGTATAAGTCCCTTGGATAGGAAATTGTACTTGACTTAGGTATAAAGTGAATATAACGACTTTATGGGAAGTTGGTTATATTGGCTTTATGGAAAGATAAATGGCTTGATTTATTTGAAAGGCAATTTGATTTAAAGGCATCAATTGCCTAAGGCTTTTACGAGAGAAGAAGTCACTTGATTTAGAAGCCTAATTTTATTTCTAAAAGTATTGTGACTTGTCTTGAAAAAGAAATTGTAACTTGATACTACGGTTATTAGTATCTTGGAAGTTTTTTTGAAAGAATAGAAGTACGTAGTACTTTGGGTTAAATTCCCGGATTTTTATAAAGAACATGTTAGTGCCTTAAGTAAACTAAAATGAGAGTGTATATGAAACAGAATAATAAGAAGTTAGGGGATTGCTTAACTTGCTTATATATTGTATGATAAGCCGGTAGTGCTTATGTTATGTGTGATAGCCGGATTTGTGCTAGTAGTTCAGTAATAATTGCGGGGTCATTTCCCGGGTTTGTGGCATTGCATTTTCCGTGGATTTGCTACCCACGATGCGAGGAATACCTCACGCGAGTCCGCAGGCTTACGCGGTGAAATAGTCCCACGCGGGCGTCCAACCTATCGAGAATACCACGCGAGTCCGCGGGCTTACGCGGTGAAATAGTCTCATGCGAGGAACACCTCATGCGGGTCCACGCGATCTACGCGTGAAATAGTCGGGAATAGGATTGCTTAATGACATCGCGGACAGTGGTCTGTTTTGATCGTGAGCTTCCTACTTTATATTGTAAGTATACACCTATTTACTCTCATTGTTAGTAAGGCACCACGCATCGTTAATCGAGTATCATACATGTCTCCGATTTTATTATTAGACTTATGATTTCATTCTGATTTCTGATTTCACATATTTGGTACATGTCAGATCGACCTCGCTGGGGCCGCGTTCATGCCGCAGTAAAGTGCAGTTCTTGATCCTCGCTCTTAGGATCACTGTTCAGCTGATGAGAAGCTCCTTTATTCCGGAGGCTTATCCCTGGTATTGTCGGTTATTGTACATTCAGGGGTATGGCGGGGCCCTGTCCCGCCAGAGTTGTTATTCTTAGAGGTCTGTAGTCACATTGTGGATGGGTTGTAAAGAAAAAATGTACTGTTCTATTTCTGGATTGAGTATATTTTTACGGAAGGTGGCCTTATCGGCTAGCCTGTTGTTAATTTATGTTTAAGTATTTTTTTTTGTTGTGTATGTTCATTGCTATTCTCCGATGTTTATCGAAAGGGTGCCTGGTAGGGCACGATGTGAGCCATGAGGTCGGGTCGTGACACTTAGTATAAAAAGAGTATTTGGAATACAGACATTGAAAACCAGGATAGATGACATGTTACGAGCCAGAAAAGCAGTTATTATTGGAACCTCTAAAGGAGGAGAAATAGAAGAAATTATTATCCTGTATTATGACAACGACATCCAGTCACAGGATACCACAGAATTAGAACTATTACATGATAGACTTATAAATTTAAATACAAACATGCAAAGAAAACGATTGACCATTACCAGGCGGTAGTTGGACAAAAGAGAAAACCTATAATAAATACAAATGCTACCACCAGTACTAACAGAACGATAAAAATGAAGAAAGTTCTGATCCTTTTGCATGAAAATATAATACTACTATGGCAGGGAGCATGTAGTTTTACTACTTGCAGCCCAATTTACTACGGCAGAGAGCATGTAGTTTTACTACTTGCAGCCTAATTTACTACTCTGGTAGGGACCATATAATTTTATTACTTGGAACCCAATGTAACACCATGTATTACTATAAATTATCATGTACTACAAATCATATCATTCAAAGGATATTATCAAGAAAATGATAAGAAGATATCAAGAAAACAAAGAATTGGATGGAGATATCAAAGAAATGAGATATCAAAGAAAAGGAAATAACCTGGAAATTATTCAAAGAAAATGACAAAAGAAGAAAATGACAACTTTGAAAAGAAGAAAAGACTACAAAGAATACATTATCAAAAAAGAGTCTGGAAAGCATTCAAATAAAAGACAAAAGAAGAAAAGAGACAACTTTGAAAAGAAGAAAGAGACAGTTTTGAAAAAGATTACAAAGAGACGAAAAGCTTCGGAGAAATCATCAATCATAGCAGACAGAAAACTGTAGCACTTTAAGACTTTTGAAAAGTTATTACTATTCACTTTATGACTTTTGAAAAAGCAATTTTATCAGTTTATGAAAGAACAGTCGAGGTTATCTATATAAAGGCCTCTTGTAAACCGATTACCCAGTCGAAAAATTCTCAATATAAATCTTTATTTAAAAAATCTTTATGTCTAGCTAAACTTTCCCCTTATTCTATAATCAAGATCAATTATACTATCATAATACCAGAGATAAATCACTTTGAAAGATTATAATTAGAACCATATTAGTCTTTATACCTACACTTTGGTAAGAATTTTAGAGGATAGTCTGTTGAGAACTCCCAGGCACCTAGGCCATTTATCACACGAATTCAGTGAAGAAAGAGGGAGCTGAGATCCAGGGTGGGTCGAGATCTCCGGTGATCTAAAATTATACTAAGAAGTATGGTTTTTAGACTATATGTTTTTAATTATGATTTTGATAAGTGTTAAACTCTGCAGTTATGATGTTTATATTGATTAAAAATTATAGAATTTTATTTAAAAAATGAATTTTAAATTGACACTACTTGCTTCCGTACTACATGATTATTATTTGATAAATTTGGATAACTTAGATAACACTTTATTAAAATACCATCTATATTCTTACCCTCTTCAGGGTTACTAGATGATGAAAAGATCCGCACGTAATTAACCATCATGAACTTGTACAATTTCAGTGACTTCAAAACTTGATAATTTAGAGAATGTGAAGATCGACGAGCCGTCTATAATTTGACAGTCCGTACAATTGAACAACAAGCCATCAATTTCAAAAATAAAATTAACGGTTCACTTTGACGGGGTGTAAAATATTTTACGGTCCGTACTTCTTGCCATCAAATTTCACCTGTAGAGCTGAATCTAGTTTTTTTACTTTAAATTCCTCGTTTTGATTTATTGTACTCCTGGATCATGTACGAGGCTTAGTTTGAAGGTACGGGGTGTTATAATATCTCCCCATTGGGATCATTTGTCTTTGAATGAAAGGACGTGGTTGGAAATGAGACTGGACATAATATGAGTGTGAAAGGTCATGGTTGGAAAGTGAACTAACATGATTACATGAAAACATGGACACGTGACATGTAACATGAGTACTAAATACATAAACGTGAAACATAAGACTTGAATATGCAATGGACATGCCATAACTTATTCGTTCCTCAAACAAATGCGGATATCTAGACTTCACTTCTTCTTCGGCTTCTCATGTAACCTCCACAATATTTTGACTTCTCCACAACACTTTCACTGAGGTAACTTTCTTAGTTCTCAACTTTCGAATCTGACAATCCAAGATAGCCATAGGGATCTTTTCATATGTCAGACCATCCTTAACTGAAATAAAATCAGTAGGGATAGCCAATGACGGGTCTCCCACACACTTCCTCAACATGGACACATGAAAAATCGAATGAACAACCAAATCTTATGGCAATTCAATTTCATATGCCAACACTTCTCAAAATCTTGTATGGTCTGATACTGGGTAGCTTCCCTTTCTTCCCATACCTCATGACACAATTCATAGGTGAGACTTTCAGAAATACACATTCATCAACTTAAAACTCCAAGTCTCTATGCCTCACATCAGAATAAGATTTCTGGCGACTCTAGGCTATTTTCAAACGCTCATAAATTAACTTACTTTCTCCAAATCCTAAGAGACCAAGTCTGGTCCTAGCAATTCTGCTTCACCAACCTCGAACCAACCAATTAGTGATCTACATCGTTGCCCATACAGGACTTCGAACGATTCCATATGAATACTTGCATGATAACTATTATTATAGACAAATTTAATAAGAGGAAAATGATCATCTCAATTACCTTTAAAATTGAGAACACATGCCCTCAATATATCCTAAAGAGTGAATAGTGTGCTCTACCTGGCCATCTATCTAAGGATGAAAAGTTGTGCTGAGATTTACCTTGGTACCCAATCCTTTCTAAAATGACCTTAAAAAATGTGTTGTGAACTGAGCACCACTATCTGAAATAATGGACACTGGGGTCCCATGAAGCCCGAAAATTTCTCAGATATATAACTTAGCATATTCTTCCACTGAATCTATGGTCTTAACTGGTAAGAAATGAACTAATTTAGTCACTCAGTCCACAATCACCCAAATTAAATCATGCATTCAGGTTGAGCGAGGTAGACCTATTATGAAGTCCATATTTATCATCTCTCATTTCCAAATAGGAATATCAATGATCTGAGCTATCTCATTAAGATCATGATACATCTTTGTAGAACCTGGGTGAATAGAATACCTGGAATGGTGTGCTTCTGCCATGATTAGTTCTCTGAGTCCGTCTACATCTGGAACACATAATCTGCCTCGGTACCTCAGAGTACCGTCATCTTCCCCTCGTTCAAAAGTCATAGTCTTATGCTTGTGAATCCATTTTTTTAGCTGTAACAAGTAGGGATCACTATACTGTTTCTCCTTCACTTTGACTACTAGTGAGGATTCAGACTTGTTCTAAACAACAACAACGCCATCTTCGGAGTCTAAGAGTCGAACTCCTAGACTGGCTAGTCATTGAATCTCCTTTATCATGATTCTCTTACCTTCTTCAACATGCGCTAAACTTTCCATGGATCGCTGACTAAGAGCATCAACTACCATATTCGCCTTTCCTGAATGATAGAGAACATCTATATCATAATCTTTTATCAGTTCGAGCCATCACCTCTGCCTGAGATTTAACTCCATCTGCTTGAAAATATACTGAAGGCTCTTGTGATATGTGAAAATATCAATGTGTACTCCATACAAATAATGACTCCATATTTTGAGTGAAAAAATCACGACTGTCAATTCTAAGTCATGAGTTAGATAATTCTTTTTAGGAAATTTAAGTTGTCTGGATGCATAAGATATAACCTTACCATGCTGCATTAAAACACAACCAAGACCAATACCCGAAGTATCACAATAAATAATAAACCCCTCGGTTCTATCTGGCAATGCCAACACCAGAGCAGAAGTTAGTCTCATTTTTATTTTTTCGAGGCACACAAACATTTATCCACTGAAATTTAACTTTCTTCTGAGTCAATCTGGTCAATGGAGCTGAGATGGAAGAAAACACCTCTACGAATTGCCTAAAATATCCTGTGAGATCCAAGAAACCCTGAATATCTGAAGCAGAAGTGGGCATGGGCCAATTCTTAACATCTATTTTCTAAAAATCAACATGGACACCTTCAGCTAAAATTACATGGCCTAAGAATGCCACTGACTTAAGCCAAAATTCACACTTGGAAAAATTCGCATAAAGCTCGCGGTCCCTAAGTGACCGCAATACTATTCTGAGATGTTCTGCATAATCAACCTCACTAGGGGAATAGATTAGAATATCATCAATAAAGATAATAATGAAAATATCAAGATAAGGCTTAAATACATTGTTCATAAGATCCATGAAAGTAGTTGTGGAATTTATCAATCCGAACGATATGACACAAAATTCGAAATGACCATAACGAGTTCTAAAAGTGGTTTTCAGAATATCAACTTCCTTAACCTTAAGCTGATGATACCCTAATCTGAGGTCAAATCTTGAAATAATACTAAGCACCCTGAAGTTGGTCAAATAAATCATCAATTCTAGGAAAATGATACTTGTTCTTAATTGTGACCTTGTTCAACTGCCGGTAGTCACTGCACATACGCAAAGACCCATCTTTCTTTCGAACAAACAAGATTGGTGCACCCCATGTTGAGACACTTGGTCTAATGAATCCCTTATCAATGAGATCTTTTAACTTGGATTTTAGCTCCCTTAATTCTGCTGGAGCCATTCTATATGGCGGAATATATATCAGGTTAGTGTCGAGAAGTAGATCAATTCCAAACTCGATCTCCCTATCGGGAGGAATTCTGGAAAGACTTCTTGAAACTCATTGAAAACTGATACAGACTGAAGAGTTAGGGTTGGGTATCTGCATCCCTAACCCGAACTAGATGATAAATGTACCCCTTATATATTATCTTTCTAGGTTTGAGATATGAAATAAACCTACACATGGGTGCTACTGCATCACCCTCCATTATATGACTGGCTCACAAGGAAACTTGAATTTTACAATCTTGGTTCTACAACCTACTGTGGCATAACATGATGACAACCAATCCATATCCATGATTACATCAAAGTTACCATTTCTAACTCTACCAAATAGGCTATGGTGATGCGGTGATATACTCTAACTGGATAACCCCTAAAACCCCGCCTGACTATAACTAACTCTGAAACTAGAGTGAATACTTTAAAGGGTTCATGCAACTTTTTGGGTTCTACACAAATTGCTTAACAACAAAAGGGGTTACATATGACAAAGTGGATCCATCATCCATAAGGGTATAAATCATGACTTTGAAGAAGAATTTCCAAAGATTGCACCTTGAAACCTTAAATTGAGATTATCTTGAAAACCCTAGGTTAAGAGTAATAGAATTTACTTAGAAATTGATAATATTGTGTTAGAATCGGATGACAATACATGGAAAGGGCTTACCTTGATGTAAGAGATGGTTAGGAAGAGAGAACATTCGTTCTAGAGCTTGGAAAAATGAAAAAATGATTCTGAAACCAAGTATGCGTATTTATACGGTTTGTTATCGAAGAAGGTTGATGTCAATTCGACGATCCGTCGAATATTTGACGGTCTGGGTCGTCAATATTTTGACGGTCCAGATTAACGGTCCGTATAGTCGGGACCATCATGAACTTGTATAATTCCAGTGACTTCAAAACTTGAGAATTTAAAGACGGTGGAGATCGACAAGCCGTCAATAATTTGATAGTCCGTACAATTGAACAACAGGCCGTCAATTTCAAAAAGGAAATTGATAGTTCACTTTGACAGATCGTAAAATATTTTACGGTCAGTACTTCTTGCTATCAAATTTCACATGTAGAGCTAAATCTGGTTTTTTGACTTTAAACTTCTCGTTTTGATTTATTGTACTCATGGATCATGAACAAGGCTTAGTTTAAAGGTATGATTTGTTAAAGCTTCGTTAGAAGACAAGATGCTGGAAGCAAGGCTTTGATGGTACATGCATGTGAGGAAGAGAGACGCAGATGCCCCAGTGCTGAGGTGTGAGAGGTTGGCTTTAAATCACCTCAGGAGAGGCAGAGGTAGATCGAAGAAGTATTGGGAAGATGTGATTAAACTATACATGGAACAGCAGCTCACTGAGGACATGACCTTAGATAGGAGGTTGTGGAGGACACACATTAGGGTAGAAGGTTAGTACGTAGTAAAACGGTGTCTCATTTGTCCTTTCTTACTAATAGTTGTAGTATTTCTCATGTGTTTCTTTTCCATCGCTATCTGATACTATCTATGTTTTCTTATTTTTCGTTTAATGTATTGTTATGCTGTTACTTTTTCCTTTTTGGCATGGTTTGTATTTTCTTTATCCTGAGTTGAAAGTCTATCGGAAATAACCTATCTACCTCCCAAGGTAGAGATAAGGTTTGCGTACACTCTACCCTCTCATATTCCATTTGTGAGAATATACGAGGTATATTGTTGTTGTTGTATAAAGATATCAAAAGTATCTTTACAATAATATATGGCTACCTAGTCAAAAGTACAGGTGGTGAAATAAGACCATGAAAAAATAACTCGTCCAACTCATCTAAGTTTGAGCGGGTTATTGACTCGCCCGTTTATTAACTCAGCCCATCAAATATTGGGCTAATATATAGGCCAAATTGACACATTACAAATCTTGTCAATTTTTTTTTGATATGTTATATATAGCCATAATAAAGAAAAATAATAATTTTATAAGATACAAAAAAATTATAAAGTTGAAATAAAGCAATTGAAACTTAGTATGATTTGGGCCGGTAGGGTTATGACCGCATTTTAGCCCAAGTAACTTTTATACTGATCAATAATCCACCCATTTATTAACTCAACCCATTTTTACCCGCCAAATTCAGCCTTACCCGCCCATTCAACACCTTTAGTTAAAAGCTTGAAGTGGGAGAAAAAAAATATCACAAAATTGGACGTTCTTGCTATATTTTTTTTTTGTTTCATTCGATATCAAAAATTTACTAGTAATATATCGCTGAAAAGCTCTCAGAAAGATGTTTCAAGTAATATAAGGCTCGCAAATTGAAGCAACCTATAGAGGGAGATAACACAATAAAAAAAGAGGAACATTCATTATATTTTTCACAAATCTTTTGGCATGCAATATCTCTCAAATGGAAAATCTAATTTTTCTTAACTTTTAACCAAACAACGGGGGAAGAAAACCCATTATTATAACGTAGCTTTGATATCAATGAAGGAATTATAGTCAGAGATTTATGCATAATAGAATATACCTTCTCCTAGAATTGATGTGTGTTATTACCATTAATTGACAAACGGTTTCTTACATGATTACTTGTGGAGTCTTTTAAATAATCCATAACAATTACACTTTAATCTAAAGGAAAGTTTAGCTCAAATATAGTGGTGAGAATGACCACAAGTCATTTATCTTTTACGGTAGAACCATGTGACATTTAACACCTACTTTATAAAGAATTTTACACTTTACTCCCACTTTTAGGGTAGAGTTGCATAACTTATTTTAATTAGAGAGTTATAATGGAGTTACATCTTGGTTCATTCATGAACTTGTAACTTAGTATCATTCATTATGAGTAGATTAGTTCCAATACTAACCATCTAAAATCGTATTGAAACATTGATATATAACTAGTGGAATGTTTAAAATAACTGCATTCGCTGTTTAAATAATTTTTTTTATTAAGTATACATGTTGCGGTTGGTCACCGTAAGATGTGGTATTACAAAAGATCCAACATGGGTGTGCAGCCATGAACATAAAATGGGCAATTCACACGATCGCCCTTATTTTTGGGTGGTCTTTAATTTTGGTCATTCGGCTAAAAAATGATCGAAAATACCCCTAAGGTTGTGAGTTTGAATTCCATCAGAGTCAAAAAGAGAAAAAAATTACAAGGCAAGATTTCATAGAAATTATGCCTTTCGGCCATAGTTGCATAAGATTATGCCTTAGGGGCATAGATTCTATGTAACTATGTCTGAAGGCAAAGTTTCGTTGAAAATTAAGATTATGCCTTATCAGGCTAGTTACATAGAAATTATGTCCCTTAAGGCATAATCTCTATGCAACTTTGTCCGAATAGACATAATTTTTATGAAAAATTTGTCTTGCATTTTTTTTTTTACTCTACTGAGGTTAAAACTAATATCTTTGATTTCGTAGACCAGTTAATAAAGATACTTTAAGCCCACAAATTTTCATTAAATGTGAATTAAGGGAAAAAAAATTAAAGATCAATGATTGAGGGGAAAAAATCAGAGACCAGCTCAAAGGAAGAGAATCCACAAAAAAAGAAGAAGACATAAAATACATAAGTTTGAATTTGAACCTCCCTTATATATACAATTTGACCATAGATTTTGGCTCAAAGATTTGAAATAATATTCGAAAATCATTTCAAATAAGTGTTTGCTTATTAAATTTCAACTTCAAACTTCTTGAAAAATATTTTTTAGGAATTTTTTAAGTTGCATTTACAAAATTATAACTGTATTTTCATAATTAATTTCCAAATATTTTTATTTCAAATCTTAACAAATTGACGTCTAAACGTGAGAAATGGTAATTTATTGTTATTATTATTAACCAAGATAAATTACAAGTGAAGAAATTGTTTTTGCAAGTTAACTCACAGTAATAAGTAATAACCAGACTCCCTAATTAAGGTACCACATTGCCCACCCATCCTAAAACCCTTTTCTTTTTCCTCAACGGACTCCGCCTTAACCTTGCCATAGAATCAGCATCATTGTTTTCAAATCGGCAGAATCCAAAATCAACTTCCTCAGAGTCTCAAGGTAACGCATTTTCTCTTCTGTGTCCATTGCTTTACTATTAGCCATGAACCATTTGCAGAAACTCAGGACTCCATTAATTCTCAAATGGGTTTCTTCTCATTATGATTTTATCAATTCTAAAGCGATTCTTTGGGCAAGTGCCGAAAATTTTAGGTTTTATGCAACTAAAAAGATTTGTAAATCTAAATTAGAAGAAGAAGAATGTCATATACCTCGTGCAGTGAGGAAAGAAGCACAAGCCGCTTTGTTAGAGTACTTGCATTCCACTAGAAGTTTGCAATTTATGGATGCTGAACATATGAGTAAAAACTCACCTTTTTTCCTTTCCAAGTTGTTACAAAGAGTGGATAATGAAACTGATATTCGGCATTCTCTAACTCGATTCTTGCGATACCATCCAATCAATGAATTTGAACCATTCTTTGAGAGCATGGGTCTCAAGCCTTGTCAGTACTTGACATTTCTTCCCAGAGATCTCATGTTCTTGAATGATGATAAGAGGTTGGTCGATAGCTATCATGTCTTGTGTAATTATGGTATTTCACGAAATAAGATAGGAAGGATTTTTTATGAAGCTCCAGAAGTTTTTAGATATGATCCTGGAGTTCTCGACCTCAAACTTCGTTCTTTTCATGGGATTGGGTTAGATCAATCTGCTGTTGTTAAGCTTGTTAGTGCAAGTCCTCATCTTTTGATTGGGAATGTACACAAGGATTTTTTTGAAGTTGTTGACAAATTAAAGAGAGCGGGAGTTGAATACAGTTGGATTGAGCAACAATTGAATGGAAATTCTATCCATTGGAGCCAGTTACTCGAGCTCATGTGCTTCTTGAATGGGTTGGGGTTGACTGATGAACAATTAGGAAAATTAATCTGTCAAGTTCCTGGTCTTCTGTTTGATTGTTCTGGACATACTACATTTTTACTAATTGGATTCTTGTCGAAATTTGGTTTTGAGAAGCCTGAATTACTTGATGTACTTCTACACTTGCCACAAATTCCAATAAAGACATTTGTTTTCAATATGAGGCAATGCTACCAGTTCTTGATTGAAATTGAGATGCCTGTCGTAGAGATAGGAAGTATCATTCGTTCATACCCACTATTGCTAGGCTCATGTGTGCTGAAGAAATCTTCGAGCTTGCTATCTATCCTGAACACTGGGAAGAAGCGGCTTTGTAGTGTGATCAAGGAGAATCCAGAATTTTTGAGGAAATTGGTTCGTGGAGCCAAAGTTGAAAAATTACCAATAGCTGAGGAGGATCTAAGATCCAAAATAATGAAAAGTAACTTCCTTTTGGATTTGGGTTTTACTGAGAACTCGAGTGAAATGGAGAAAGCTCTCAAAGTATTTCGAGGAAAAGGGGTGGAGCTCCAAGAGAGGTTTGATTGTTTGGTAAATGCTGGTTTGGGTCAAAAGCATGTTGCTTCAGTGCTGAAAATATATCCGCAAATACTCAACCAAAGGAAAGAGGTACTTGAGGCAAAGATTGATTTTCTAGTGAATAAATTGTGTTATCCGCTGCCTACTTTAGTTTCATTTCCATCTTACCTCAACTACACAATTCCAAGAATCAGGCTTAGGCTTTCAATGTATAATTGGCTCAGAGATCAAGGGAAAGTGGACACAACATTGGCTTTGAGCACTATCATAGCGTCCTCAGAGAAATTATTTATGAAGGCATATGTAATTCCTCATCCTAAAGGCCTTGAAGTCTGGCAACATCTGAAAAGAGATATATATTCTGATTAAGTGAGTCATTCCATCTGGTTACACTGGCAAGGAAAAGTTTAAAGCTTCAGGTCTATTTGAAGCGCAGTCTCATGCTTAAGTTAAGAAAATTGCCCTTCGAGATGTGTTAAACTTTGAGTGAAACGAAAAGGAGCAGGCAAATCCAGGTAATGCCCTTTGTAGTTGTATCATACTTGGATGTTCCTGTTACTGATCCATTCAGCAAGATTAAGGCTTGTAAAAATTGTTCATGTTTGCACTTGATGTCCACTATTCTTGATTTCACCTTGTCTTTTCCAATGACAATAACTGGTTTACTTGCTATTGTTGTACTAGTAAAAAAAGGGCAGCCCGGTGCACTAAGCGCCCGCTATGCGCGAGGTTCAGGGAAGGGCAATTTGTACTGGTAAAAATTTAAAATTCTTTGTCTTTGTTAGGGATTGTGAACAAAGGACCATCTTACTTGTACTATCAAATACGGATTGTAAGAGAATAATGTTTTTCTTGTGCCAAGTGGAAGACTAAATTCCAGTATGTTGGGCTGATTTTGGTGCTTAGCATTCACGGAAAACCCCCTATTTGTGATGAATAGCATGCTCAATGTCCTCTTTTTTGCATATTTGGAGTTTGATTATTCAGAAACCACTAAGTCATCATAAGATGACAGAATGTAATTTACCGCTTTTTATGAACGTAAATTTGTAAGTCTTTCTTTCTTTCTGTTATTTAAGCCGTCCCCGTAATCTGTTAATTACGACGCAAAATTGACCAAAATTTGAGAGAATCATTATCATTTTGAATATAATCAAACACTGGGCTACTCTTGATCAAAAAAGAAAAAATCTAACACTGGGCTGGAGAAATGTCTGCCAAAAACTTAGAATTTATGGATATTTAAAAAGATAGTATTTATCAAAATGTGAGAAATTATGGGAGAAAAATATTATTGAATTGTGTTTTTACATTATTACATTGAGTCCTATTTATATACACTACATTACATTTCTTTTTCATGTCGGATGCTATATATAAATTTTATTCCTATTCTAACATTCCCCCTCAAGCTGGTGCATACAAATCATATGTACCGAGCTTGGTGAGTGACTTGGTGAAAATATCTCACATTTTGCTTGTTGAAAATATCTTACATTGAAATACCATAATTACACAAGACATGATATTTAAAAAGATAGTATTTATCAAAACGTGATCACTAATACGAGGACCAGTGAGTGACTTGGTGAAAATATCTGCAAGCTGATCACCCGACTTTACAAATTTAATAACAATATCTCCGGAGAGTATCTTTTCTCTGACAAACTGACAATCAATCTCAATGTGCTTAGTCCTCTCATGAAATACTGGATTTGATGCGATATGAAGTTCCGCTTTGTTATCACACACAAGTTCTATCTGATTGATTTCTCCAAATTTTAGTTCTCTGAGCAACTGCTTAATCCAAACTAGCTCACAAGTTGCTACAACAATTGCTCGATATTCTGATTCTACACTAGATTGAGCAACAACACTCTGTTTCTTACTCTTCCAGGACACCAAATTAACTCCTACTAACACACAATATTCAGTTGTAGAACATCTTTTAGAGGGTGATCCTGCCCAATCAGTGTCTATATATCCAACGATCTTCGAAAAGTAGTCTTTTGTCTGGAGCTGACTTAATGTATCGCACATTGCACATAACTGCATCCCAAGGACTATCATTGGGAGAATCCATAAACTGACTTACAACACTCATAAGAAAGAAAATGTGAGGTTTAGTCACTTTGAGATAATTAAACTTACCAGTCAGTCACCTATATCTTTCAGTTCAGTTTCAGGATCACTAAGTGACTCCCCTATCTTGGTAGGAGTTTAGCATTTGGATTCACAAGAGTGTCAATGAGTCTACATCCCATCATTCCTGTCTGCTCAAAATGTCTAAGGCATATTTGCATTGCGAAATAACAATATTTGATCTGGACTAAGCAACCTCAATACCTAAAAAATACTTCAGTCTACAGAAGTTTTCGTTTGAAAATGCTGAAAGAAATGTTGTTTTAAATTGATGATACCATCCTGATCATCATTGCCTGTAATAATGATATCGTCAACATAAATCACCAAATAAATACACAGACTTGGAGCGTAATGTTGATAAAACACGGGGTGATCAACTTCATTACGAGTCATACCAAACTCCTAAATTACTGTACTGAACTTCCCAAAGTAGGCTCGAGGAGATTATTTCAGGCTATAAAGTGACCGGCTCAATCGACACACTAGACTAGACACCCCCTAAGCAACAAACCCGATTGCTCCATATAAACTTCCTCCTCAAGATCATCACGGAGAAAAAACATTCTTAATGTCCAACTAATAAAGTGGTCAATGGTGAACAACAACCATGGATAGAAAAAGATGGACAAATGCTATTTTAGCCACAAGAGAGAAATTATTACTGTAATCAAGCCCAAATATCTGATTGTACCCCTCGGCAGCAAGGCGAGCCTTAAGCTGATCAACTTGGCCGTCTGGACCAACTTTAACTGCATACACCCAACGACAACCAACAATAGATTTACCTAAAGGAACATAAATAAGCTCCTACGTACCACTTACATGTAAAGTAGACATCACGTCAATCATAGCCTATTGCCATTTGGGACGAGAAAGGGCTTCTGATGTAAGTATGGATGGGTGATGTTTGGTAAGTGGGTCGGGTGTTGGTGATATTTGGGTTGACCCGAAATTGGATGCCAAAGATGGGGTTCTCGGATTTGCCGGATAGGGTGGTGTTTGGTGGCTGTTTCGGGTAGTTGTGATTGGAAACGGACTTAGACATTTTGTGGAGTTGTTACGGGTGTGTTGAGGGTCAGGATGATGTTTGAGACTTGATGGTTTGGTGGTGGCAAGGTGACAGAATAGAACTGAAACGATGAGGTCGTCGGCAAGGTGTGTTATGCGGACTGTTTGGTGTTGTCGGGATTTTAAGGGACTTTGTGGGTGGTTTCGGTTGGGGAACTTTGGTGGGGGGATGTTTATGGAGTCTTGTGGGATGTGGTGGTAGAAAGAATGAAGTGGTTTGGACAAGGAATAAACACGGAATGCGAGGTGCAAATCCGAGTACACACCAAGTGTGTTGGTTCGTTCGATTTTTGCTAAGTGTTTGGTTGTTGTGGTTTTAGTGAAGTACGAATGATATGCCAAGGATAGAGACACGGGGGTTTTACTGCCCGAGTCGACACCAAAGAGATGGTGACCAATTCCACAAGGTCAAGACTGGTTCATAAGGCAAAGCCCGTGAACTACAGTGAGGTGGTGTGGAAGACCTTTTATTAACCCGAAGCTTAGGCTAGGTTGGTCCACACAGTTCCAACTTTCGCTTACCACTAAGGAGGTTCCTCAAGCTTGGGTATTGACTAAGGAGGTTCCTCAAGCTTGGGTATTGATTATGTCACACAGTCCTAATCAAGACTTACACCAAAGGGAAACCTTAGCTTAGGTTTAACTAGGTCACACAGTCCTAGCTTCAACTTACACTAACGGGTTTGCCTCACACAAGAATCAAAGGTCCACACAAGGACCAACTAATGTATACAACACACAAGTTGAATACCTTAATTTTTGAGTAAAATTCACTTTTATATATCAATCCGCTCTCTCTATATTTACAAGCCCTAAGGGTCCTATTTATAGTAGCAAATGGACCATTCTAGAAGACTGATCACCCTAGTGTACGCTACAATACACCTTTAACCTTCGAACATCTCCATATAACCTCCCTAAGGACTTTGTCGTATGCCTTCTCAATGTCGATAAAAATAATATGTAAGTCTCTTCCTCTCCCTATACTGCTCTACCAACCTCCTAATAAGATGAATGACTTCAGTAGTCGAACGCCCCGACATGAATTCAAACTAGTTCTCGGAAATAGACACGCCTCTCCTCACTCCCATCTCCACGACCCTTTCCCAAACTTTCATAGTGTGGCTCAACAACTTGATACCTCTATAGTTGTTGCAACTCTGGATATCACCTTAGTTTTTGTACAAGGGAATCATTGTATTACACCTCCATTCTTCGGGCATTCTTGTTGTCTTAAAAATGACGTTAAACAACTCAGTCAGCCACTTCAAACCTGCTTTGCCTGCGCTCTTCCAAAATTCAACTAGGATCTCATCAAGGCCGGTCGCTCGTCCCCTGCGCATCGTGCGAACAACACCCTTAACATCCTCAACCTTAATGCTTCTACGATACCCAAAATTCAGGTACCTACCAAAATGCTCCAGATCTTCCAGCACAATGTCTCCATCTCCTTTTCTGTTCAAGAGTTTATGGAAGTGATTCATGCCCTGCGCCAATCATCTACCTCGTATTGCAATCCTGCATTACAAAAGAATCATCAAGAAATATTAGGACACAATTTAGAGCACACATCAAATGACTAACATATACAAGATTAAAAGGACAAACAGGGACATAAAGAACAAAGTTTAGAGTGACAGAAGATAGGGGATTAGCTTGTTCAACACCTTTTGGTTTTGTTTGGACCCATTAGCTAAAGTAACCGGAGGAAGAGACTTTGAATAAATAATATTTGACAAAAGTGATTTGTTATCGGAAGTATGATCAGAAGCGCTGAGCAACATGAGCATTATTGGGTGGTTGACCATACAGAGCACGACATACGTCATGAGTGTGTCAAAACTTTTGACAATAACTACACTGAACATTATTGGGTAGTGGACCATGTAGAGCACAACATACGTCATGAGTGTGTCCAAGATTATGATAATAACTACACTTAGGTTGAGATCTTAGACTGAGATGTTTGATTCTCTATGATTTGAGATGCGAGAACAGAGGAGTCAATAATTGGTGATGAGACCACTGTGTGATTAGGAGGCGCAACAAACGTGAGAATAGTTCATCAATTGCAGGAACCGTACGACTAGCCAAAATTTGATCACGCACTGAATCAAGGTCAATAGGAAGTCCGGTAAGTGTAAGAACTAGAAACATGTCTTTGCTCATGTTGTTTTTCAACGTTAGTAGTGACTGTCATCAACTGCTCAAATTCCTCTATGATTGCATGTACGGTTGTACCTGTCTGTCTCAAGTAAGTAGACATATCTGATTCCTGTTTTTTTAAGTTGGTCATTCGAGATATCACATCATAAAATCGAGATATTTCATTAGTGTATAAAGCGCGAGCCTTTTCCCAAACTTCATAACATGTCTGGAAGCAACTAAATAAGGGCATCAACTTGGGATCAATAGATCGCTACGGGAAACTACATAATTGAGCGTCAACCTTCTTCGGCTGTTCTTTGACCTTTTCATCTACCTCACTAGCCTTTCCCTTTTCATCAACCACAATAGTTTTTTGCGTTAGGTGATCTTGAATACGTTGACCCTTGCACCACAACTCAATCAAGCTAAATAGTTTGAACTTCCCATTAATGATTCGGAAGAAATCATAGGGTTTGAAGTTCCAATCCCAGTGTTTTTGGAGCCAAAAATATCCTGAAAGACATTGGAAAATTTGACTTCAAAGTATCCTGAAAGTTGAAATCAGTTGGCCAAGCCTGAAAAAAGAAGTGAACAAAGCTATAGTTCTACTCGCTAGTGCGCTCATCCGCTGCTTGTTGCATGTCAAAAAGCCGTCTTTTAAGCACGACTGGAAGATTTCTAAGTGAACCCAATGTTATGCTTAACACATGCAATTCGTGCTGCTTGCCTTCCGCACCTTGATCTGTCTAGTTCTATTTTGACTAATAGAAAATCAAATCTGAAATCTAGGGAAAATTTAGTCTCGCCGGAAAAAGGATATTGACGGCGCCGGAAAAGAGTTCCGGTGATCGAAATTCAAAAGAAAATAGATGGATTGGGCGAACCTAACATAAAAAGAATTGCTCGAAAAACTTGTCAGGCGCCGGCGCGTGGGCATATCTCACCGGAGGTGACGACCTTCTGATCAGCACGTGGAGGCGTGTGGGTCGTCGTTTCTTGGCGACGCTGGTTGGAGTTTGGTCGCGGGATCCTTTCGAGTCTGATGACAATGTTTGTGTAAAAGGAAAGAAAACGCTGAACAATAGTTGGTACAGTCGCCGGAATTGATGCACGGGACTGTGACGGTATTTTCGGATGTTTATCACCAATGCTCTGATTCCATATGAGAAATTATGAGAGAAAAATATTACTAAATTGTGTTTCTATATTATTACATTGAATCCATTTCATAGACACTACATTATAATTTTTTTTCCAGGATACTATATACAAATCATATTCTTATTCCTATTATGACACAAGATCAAAAGAAACAGCGAAAAAGTCAAAGTGAAAAGAGAAGTTAAGGGAACCATAAAAGAGATCTACATAGTATTTATCAAAAAAGAGATTGTGGATAGCATACTAGAACCTAGAACAGGGTGGTTGGAGTGTGCTGCGGACATGAATGTTCCTCTTCTTCTCTTTGTTCTCCTTCTCTTGTTTTGCCTCTTATTCTTCATTGAGTTTCTATTCTGTGTATAGTGAAGCTATGAGACCAATATGCTCTTTGCTCTCACTCTTTTTTCTTTGTTTATTTCTTTTTTTCGTTTCATTCTCTTTCCGCAGTTTTATTACCTTTTCTGCCATATATGGTTCCCTTGTTTTGTTATTCTTGTATCTATCCATTCCATTGGTATTAACAGTAAATATCATGCAGTTGCATGCTAGGTCAAGGTATTAAGCTATATGAAATGGATTGCGAAACCACACACAACTTTAAGAACAAAAATGATGTATGCATACTGTGCACATTGATAAATGCAGAAAGAGGTGAGGATAAATACAAGTAAAGAAAATTAACAGATCCCCAGATAAAACAACTTTATTCAACAAAAGACTTTCTTTTTCATTTATAAATCTCGTTTTTCCAAAGATAAAACCACAAAGGGAATTACTTGATGTTTTTTCAAGTGAAAATAGTTTTAGATACTTTCATCCCTGAGTGTTGGTTTCGATCACAAGCAAAAATGCAGTTAGAAACATAAAAGATGCATTCAATTGTTGCTAGCTTCTTTTTTCAATCATTCAGGTGTTTTATGCTTCTACATCATCCATATACGAGCTCATATTAAAAGTGAAAAGAGAAAGAAATTGTGTCATCGCGCATATCTGCAGGAGGAAGTGTGCACAAAAAGGTTCATTCAGTCAGTTTAACTCTATCATTAGAGTCAACAACATCAATTAGTCCTATGGTGCAGCTGGGTTTCTGAAGCACATTGGAAAGAAACTGCAACAACTTCAAGGTTGCATTGGTTTATCACAATTTTTTTGTAAAGAATAAAGTTCCCTGTTTTAATCATTACACATTCTCTTCTGGGTCCTCCAGTTAGTTATTTCATTGTTTGTATTAGTTGGTCTTATTTGTACAGGGATATTTCTCATGGTATTGTATAACATTCATATTTTTATATTAATCAAAGAGGGGTATACATGCTATATTCATTCATGTCAAGACACAAGTCTTCCATCAAATTCCTAATTTAAATTCTGTGTTTTACCTTAATTTTCCTTGTTTTCCTATTTTTTTGGCTGTTTTCTTTTAATTATCAATTAGATTAATGTCACTGATTCATTACATGCAGCTGTTAAATAATCGGCAATCTTTCTGGTTGTTTGCAATAAGGGAAAGAAGGAAGAAAAGAAGAAGAAAAACAGAGGCAGGAGGTGAACAACATCAAAGGTTGTTGGGTAGATGATCAAGTTATGTTCTGGTATAATTTACTTTCTTCGTGAAGGGATAGATTCAAATTCGTGCTAGCAATTTTTCACTTTTACTTGTCACTTTTAGCATATCAAGATAAGACAATTTCTTTTTTTTCTGTTTACCCATAGTATTAATTATTCATTTCAAATCATTTTCAAGTTCATTAAAATTATGCACAAATTAATAGAGCGGTTGTTTTCGGGAGACCCTCGTGACCGTTTCTCATACTTTGTTTTGCTTTGTCTTGAGTCGAGGGTCTCCCGGAAACAGCCGCTCTACCTACCAAGGTGGAGGTGAGATTTGTGTACATTTTATTCTCTCCAGACCCATATTGTGCGATTACACTGAGTATGTTGTTGTTGTAATATGTGCATCATTGTAAATTATGCACTTCATTTATTATTTCTTAAGGGGTTGCAAAGTCAATAGTGGTCAAATAAAAGTGTACGGAGGAATTACAAAGCATGGCAAGAAATCTTTGAGGATTTATGGGATCACAAGATTCTGCACGGTTATCTATTTAATGAGCAAGGTCAATAAGGCTAAAGGGGGCTTCGGCTCTTTCCTATGAATTTGTTAGGGTCGATGCTCTCAAGTATCTCAGCAAAAACTTAATTTTGTTCTGCTATATGAACTTGCTTCTTAGTGGTTTATTTCCCAACTTAATAGATCATGGATACACTATATTTTTTTTTGTTTATTTTGAGAAATGATTCCTTCGTATGAGAAGCACCATTCACATACTATTCCTCCTCACCAATAAGAGCAATTGAGAATTCCTATTCCTCGTTCACTTTCAGTGCTCAACTTCCTGGTATGAATGTGGCAATGTCAAATATTGGTCAAATTTGTGATATGAAGTTGTTCCACCTAAAAGTGAGGGAAGTCGATATCATCCTCTATTTGGTATAAAATGATTTCCCTAGAACACAAACTTGTTTTATTGTGGTAAAACAAAGTATAGTGCAGTGTTGTGATCCTTTTCTTCTTCATATTAGCAGCCTCTACTGCACAATCTTCTTTCAGAGCTTTGGAAAAGATATTGTCATTTAGTTTTGCTTTGTTAAAGATTATTCAACTATAAATATCTGATAAGATGAGCAACTTTTGGGTGAATAAAGAGATCGGAGTTGCTGTCTAAACCTACTTATTGCAACTTTTAATTTGCACCGCTAGGTAAATGGTTCAAATCCGTTTAAAAAAATAAAACAAAAAGAACGAGCTAGGAAGTCCGTCAATTCATAGTAAGGATAGTAATCAAAATGCTAGTTCTTGTATTTATTACAATAATAGGGGAACATAAACTTTATGTCCTTGCAATGAAGGATAAGAATTGAATTTTCTGTGGGTGGGGATGTGAAATTGATTGGGCTTAAGCCCAATTCATGAGTTTACTTGGCCCATTAAGGACCTCCTACATGATATTTCCGGGCTGGTCTTTAATTTGTCTCATTTAATGACACTTTTTGGGCCAAAGTACCTTTATTTCGCAAGACATAAGTATCGGGGCTCGAACCCAAAATCCAAATTTCTTTTTTTGTTTATTCGATGTCAAGAATATTTTTGACCACTTTAAAGTATCAAAGGGAAAAAAAATTAAAGACTTGTAATTTGAGGGACAAAAATTTAAGACCACCCGAAATAGGGACATTCTTGCGAATGACCCTCCTACATTAGCAAGCAACCCAATAACATATCTGGGCCAAAACTCAACATATGGGCCCCCGCCGCAAACAATCCAACAGAGTGAGGGTATTGCATTTGACTTAATAATTAGGCCTACTAGAGTACAATTTTATAATCTACAAACCAATTAGTTTCTTGGAATTCAAATACGTAAGGAATATTTACTGCTAATCACAGTTAAGTATCGCAACTCAAAAGACAAAATTACCCTTCATATTCTGAAAATAATTTAAAATTTTAATTTCCCTTTTTTATGTTGTGGTTAGAATTTTGAATGGGATTTCTCTCCATCTTTACACGAAAATTCACGCAATTTTTGGTAAATTATTTTTTCCAGTACAAAAAGCATGGTATATTATAATATTACTCTAAAAAAAAATAAACTAATAGCATAACAGTGATCATACGATTATTTAAATGTAGCCAAAATGGAAAATAGGCCTCTTGACATTTGCCAATAACATGGTAACAACCGACCATAAGGAAAGGTAGATACACTGCACTAAAAGGACAGCTAGATTATGGCTAAATAATTTATAGAGACTTGGTAATTGCACTTCGCAAGAAATGAGATTGATATACTCCTAGGTCATATTTGATAATAATCACAAGATAAGAAATGATTGGTTAAGAGTTGGAGCAACTAATTTTAAATGGATAACAAAATATTTTATCAAGTGTATTAGCTCATGAATTTATTGCAATTCTTGGTAAAATTATAGATACGTGATAAATTATTGTTACCTTTCCATGGGGAACAGGGCTTTCTGCCTGGCTTGCTCGCTGATGCTTGTAAATACTGTCTTCCGGCTTTGGGAAGAGGGACTTTGTTTTATCCTATCATTTGACTAATTTGCCAGAGACAACCTTTTATATATGACTTTTTGCGAGAGACAACCTTTTAAAAAAAATTGAGCAATTTCAGACCTTGATAATTTTTTTCTTGTGAGACACAACCTTCTAACATAAATGGCTATATTCCGTGTATTAATTAACCCCACTTATTTAAGAGGTCACGTGTATTGCACATGGGTATTTTGTTTTTTCAAAAATATCTTCGTCTTCATCGTATTCTCAAAAAAAATCCGTCTTCGTCTTCTTCTTCATGAATTGGGGCTTTGTCATCTGAATATTTTTCCCCTCTAATTCGACTCCATCAGTTGACAAGTATTAATCGACGACATTGTGAAGGCAAGTAGTAATCATCAGAATGTAGGAATTTCAGAGGACAAAAGGCATCGTCTTCGCAAGGTTTATCCTCTTTTCCTTCACCATATTGAATTTTCTGCATATGAACATGTCATTTATAATGTCAGTAATTAGTACTTGAGCGAGGCCTTTGAGTTTTCAGTTGTTCATACTCTTAACAACTCACTCTTAAAAACTAGGGTTTTTTCCTAATTTTCTAAATCGACTGCATTCAGGTTTGTTGTTGCTGCAATCATGAGTCGAACGAGTGGGATTAGATGCAATTGTGGGTTACTTGTTGCAAAAAAGACTTTTTGAACCCATGATAACCCTGAGAGAAAATTCATCGCTTGCAAATTCTACAACCACGAGACTGGGCAAAAGGGGTGCAACAAATTTGAGTGGATTGATGATGAATGTGTTGACTGGAAGAGGGACGTCACTAATCGACTAGTAGCTGAAAAACACAGGTTTCAATGTTCTAAAAATCGGCCTAGGCGCTAGGCGCTGCAATCCCGTCCCGTCTTGGCCCTAGGCGCTACCCAGTTTTTTGTTTTGTTTTAATAGGGGTAAATTACGATTTTACCCCCGATATTTTTTGCCCAACATAACACCAAAACAGAGGCGTACAAATCAAAAAATTCAGAGAGATCATCAGCAAGCCAAGACAAGCAGCGAAAAAAAACCCTAAGTCTTCAAGAATCAATTTTCAACATTCAAGAATACAAAAAACCCTAAAAATCTTCAATCAAGCTTCAAGGTTAGTTCTATTTCTTCTTCTATTACTTCATATCTTCTATTTCTTCTTCTATTACTTCATATCTTCTATTTCTTCTTCTTTCACTCTTCAATCATCAAATTTTTTTTCCGTCTGTTTCGCCTCCACGAATTCGACCCATTGTTTTTGTTCTACTATTATTGTCGAGCCGCTTCACTCGCTTTAAATCTGAAAAAATAATAAAAATTTAGTATAAATTAGTTACAACTTACAAACTTGAAACTTATTAGTAATAGTTTAAATAGACTAGTAATAAGTTAATATTATTAAATATATAGTGAATGATTTGTCATTTGTGGCGATTCTCGACTCCATCGTTGATGTTAGAGCAGCTTCTGGCGATTCTCGAAACCTGGGAACCATTGTGCAGTAAAGTTTTTTTTGTATGTTTGGAGATTTATCCTCTTGTCATAACTTTCAAGTCTTGATAAAGCATGTTAAAATGAGTTCTAATCCAATTGAGAATCAAGAGTCGACTTCTTCCAAATTAAAGAGAAGTAGTGATGATATTGGGTGGAAATATGGGATGCTTTCCAACCCAATGAACCAAGATAAGTGGAGGTGTAAGTTGTGTGGAAAAGAATATAGTAGGGGAGTTTATAGAATTAAACTTCATATTGCCAACATAAGAGGAAACATCGCTCCTTGTTCAAAGACGTCTAAAGAAGATAAGGAACGATGTAAAGCGACACTTGATGGAGCAAAAAAGAAAAAGATGGAAAAGAAAGAGGAGGATGTAGCCTTAATAAGTGAGGTGGAGGTTCTACATTCACATGACGTTGATAACATGGAATGGGGAGGAACCATGAGACCACCTCGTTCTCTTAGTCCTATGGATAGATATACTACCAAAATAAATGTCGATGATAGTTGTATGGATGAAAGAGCAAAAACTAGGCAACAAGACATACATGATGCTCTTTCCAAAGAAAGAACACTTTAAGTGCACAAATATGTGGCTAGGTGGGTGTATGAGTCGGCCATTTCATTTCATACGGTGGAAAATGATAGCTTTAAGAGATTGGCCGAGGCGATTGGACAATTTGGTCCCGGTTACCACCCTCATAGCCAATACCAACTTAGAGAGCCACTCTTGAAGGGGGAAGTAGAGAGAAAAAACTATCACACAAGAATCAAGAGGAATAATGGGAAAAGAGTGGTTGTTCTATCATGACAGATGCTTGGAGTGATAGAAATAGAAGAAGTATAATGACTTTGTACGTAAATTGTCCAATTGGGACAACTTTTCTGTTACACCACGTATTTTCAAGAGAACGAGATGGGAAGGGACGTGAGGAAGTAAGATTTGAATTTTGGAACGAAAGGAATTTTTTTTTTCCCTAAGGTGAATTTCGGAACCTTGCGAAGGAAAAAGGTTTATTAATTGGAATTTGATTCTCAAATTTGGTATTTGGGATTAGTAGAATTTATCGGATTTTTTTTGGATTTTTAAGTTCGGATTTGGTCATGTGGGGCCCACCGGAAAATTTTACGGTTTTGTGGGCCCCACAAAGTTTAGGGAAAATTTGACCAAATATAGACATTTTTGGTGAAGAAATAATTTTGGACCAATAGGAGGGAGACACATGTCACCTCGCCACTTGTCTTGACTTTGAGACTTAGATATTTTCATGAATTGAAGACAAGTGGATAAGTGGGTCCCACACACACATGTCCACACACTTGCCCTACACTTGTCATCATATCATCCCTTGAATACATTATATATATCAAGAGAGAGAGCTAGCAAGACACAAGTCTCACACTTAGAAAAATTTCATCTCTTCTCCTTCACTTTGAGCTCTCGGTTTTGGCACTTTTCCAAGACCAAAAATTCCCAAAATCTTCCAAGCTTTGTATATTATACAAGATTAAGGTCCTAACCAAGTGATTAGCCAAGATAAACCACCATTAACCCCTAAATCTATAGTGGGCCGAAAATAGGGTTGAAACCCTAGGGGTTTCCATCGACTTTTTGGAAGCGAAACGTGAAGGGAAGTTGGTTATAAGGTTGTGGTGGATGCGTATATGTGATTGGATCTTGAAGAAGGGGAGAAAAACGAAAACTGTGGACCATTTACGAGTGGACTGTTTTGGGGAGTTTTGGGCACAAATAAAGGTAAAAATTCTTCATTCTCTTGAAGTAATTGGAAATTCCTTATTGTTATAATGTATAGATGAGCTTGTGCAAAAAAGAATGGAGATTAAAAAGTATTTGGACCACTTTTGGTGTCTTGGTCGAGAGCTAGGCAGATTTTGGTGTTAATGGACTTCGTTGGTTATTATCGTTATTTACACTTGTTACATGTTCTATAATGAAGGAAATATTGTAGTTGATAGATTATATAACTTGTTTAACATGTTGGAACTTGAATTGGAATAAAAGGAATTAAGGAAAAAGGGCTTTGGATTGTTGTAGTTGTTGTTGGCCGAAAACTGCCGAAAACTGTTAGACGTTGTGATGTCGTTTTTATGGACTGTTTCGTGGTGTAGTAATGCTGGAAAATCAGCCCATATATTGCATGTTTAATGTTACACCCCGTAATTCCAGGACATGAATAAGAGAATAGACGCGAGAGCGCAAGACTTGAATATGGGTACGAAAGAAAGAATTGTTTTTCCGAAGGAAAATCTTCCGAACGTCGGAAAGGAAAAATGTTCGTTGATGAGAATTAGATTCTCAAAATGCATTATTTGAGGAGTATAGAATTTATTATTATTATGGAAATGTATTTTACGGATTTGGTCACGTAGGGCCCACCCGAGAAATTTTACGTTTTGTGGGGCCCACGAGTGTTACGAAATTCTATGGACGAATGGGAGGGCGATACGTGTCACGCCCCTACTTAGGCTTGTTCGAATTGTGCCAAGGGAAAAATGGTCATTTGACCAAAGTATAGATGACCAAGTCTTGCTAGCTAAGAGCTTGAGATAATTGACTAAGTCAAGAGCCACTTGGCTTGATATTTTAATCTCATTCATCCAAAGCCAACATGTGTTGTAATCTAGACCCTCCATAGTGTTATATAAGCATACTAGTAGCAAGACAAGTCTTCCAACACTAAGAAAAATTGAGAAAACTTTAGGTGCTCATTTCATGCTCTCGGCTTTGAGCATTTTTGAACAAGAATTTTTTTTAATTGTTGTCAAATATTCACAAGACTTTAACCCAAGGTTCCTAGGGGTATTGTAAGGATATCTCAATAGAAAGATCTCGGAAAAAAGACGTTTTTACGTTAGTCGCAAGGCGAAACCCTAAGGTGTTCTTCAACTTTGAAGATGGAACTTGAAGAGGAGTTCTTCATGAGCTTCTAAGGAGTGCTTGGAGCGGATTAGAACATAAGAAGAGGAGCTAAAAGTTGCTAAGGATCGACTTTTACGCTTGGACATTATTACTTATTGAGGTTGAAGTACTAAGTATAGCGTATTCTACTTGAGGGATGGAATAACTATCAAGGTTGAAGTACTTTGGAGCATTTTGCTACTTGTCGATAATCGTCGCGAGGTATGTGAACCTCTTCCTTCTTTTGACATGATTCTATGTATGGAATATACATGTGGTGCTATTTCATGATTCCTTCTACTCTTAGAAGTTAAGAGGTATGTATGTTGATTTACTCTATGTAAAAGTTACGTCTAAGTTATCCTAAGTTCTTACCAAGTCTTATGGGGGATGTTGGTAAGAGTCGTTAGGAAGTATTTGAAATCGAGTTGACTTTGCTAAGTTACTGCACGAATGAGAATAAGTATCGAACAAGCCATTGCGGCGTTAATAAAAGAAAATGTATCGACAATCAATTAAATTAAAATGAGTAGAATTCTCCATCTGCATAGAAGCTAAGATAAGACAAAATTGTATTACATTTTCTAGATCATGGCTGCTTTAATAAGATCGTTATAAACAAGTATAATCTATTCACAATGCACAAAAGTATATGTTACTTAATTTAAAGAGTTTGCGTTATGAAGTTTTAAGACTATGAACCTTAAATTCTTAAAAGGTTAAGAGACTTTATTTTTCAAGTTATGGGACTTGATTCTTAAAGGAAGGAATGACTTGATTTAAAAGTATAGAATACTTGGTTTGGAAAGTATTGATTTCTTGATATTCTAAAGATAAGAGACTTGATTTCTAAAGTTAAGAAACTTGATTTCTAAAGATAAGAGACTTGAAGTATTTTGAAAGCTATGTAACTTGATTTGAAAGTATAAGTCTCTTGGTTATAACAAAAATGAATTTGTCTAAGACATAAAGAGTTATAACGGTGTTATGGGAAGTTGGTTATAACAACTTTATGGAAGGTTAAAAGAATGGTTTTCTCTAGTAATGTAAACAAAGAAATGACTTGAAATAAAGAAGGGCAATTTGATTTAAAGGTACCAATTGCTTAAAGTTTTAAAGTAAGAGTCACTTGATTTAGAAGCCTAGAAATGTATTTCTAAAAATATAGTGACTTGTTTGAAATGTAGACATGTCTTGATACTACGAGTGTTAGTATCTTGAGGTTTTATATGAAAAAGAGTCTTTTGAAAAGAATGGAAGTACGTAGTACTTTGGGTTAAATTTCCGGATTTCTAATAACATGTTAGTGCCTTAAGTTAACTAAAATGAGAGTACATGATAATTAAGGCTAATAAGAAGTTAGAGGATTTCTTAATTTCTTAACTTGCTTATGTTATGTATGATAAGCCGGTGGTGCTTATGTTATGTATGATAAACCGGTAGTGCCTATGTTATGTATGATAAGCCGGTAGTGCTTATGTTATGTATGATAAGCCGGTAGTGCTTATGTTATGTATGATAAGCTAGTAGTGCTTATGTTATGTATGATAGCCGGTTGTGCTAGTGATATATTGTACATTACGGGGTCATTCCCCGGGTTTGTGGCATTTGCATATTCCGTGGATTTGCTACCCATGATGCGAGGAATACCTCATGCGAGTCCGTAGGGCTTATGCGGGTGAAATAGTCCTATGCAGGGCGGACCAGTCCTATGCGAGGAGATTACCTCATGCGGGTCTACACGACCTATGCGGGCGGATACAATCTATGCGAGGAAATTACCTCATGCGAGTCCATATGGCCTATGCGGGTGAAATAGTCCCAGGAGTAGGATTTCCAAATGATACTATGGGCAGGTGGCCCTTAGTTGATCATAAGCTTCCTATTTTTATGCAGTATACCTTTATGGAAAGATTTATGTGACTTTATCGCGTTCCAGATTGGGCCGGGCAGTATACCTTTATGGGCAGACTTATGTGACTTTATCGCGTCCCAGATTAGGCCGGGCAATATACCTTTATGGGCAGACTTATGTGACTTTATCGCGTCCCAGAATGAGTCGGGCAGTATAGGCGTCCCTCCATAAAGGGTGGAATTATGTTATGCAAGATAAGTAAGTTATATGCTTATGAACTTGATGATTTTTCCTAAGTATGTACGTAAGAATTTGACTATAACTCTTATTGAAAAATGGGAAAAGATAATGATGTACGATTAAGTTCATGAGTTGTAATGACATGGTAGGATCTGGTATTTACTTTTTATACTTGCCCCTGTCATTCTTTTGTACAGTTATGATCTCACATCGTACCTTATTTCCGTTCCATATTCGGTACACAATCGACTTCTTCGGGCCGCTCATGTCCGCAGGTTTAGGTACATAATTGTGGATCCGCGGGCTTAGGATCCTGGTTCCGCATTTTGAGATGACTCCAATGTTCCGGAGCTTGTCATGGCTATGTATATTCAGGGGTACGGCAGGGCCTTGTCCCGTCATAGTATTTGTCCAAAAATATTAGAGGTCTGTAGTCATATCTTGTGGATTGGGTTGTGTAAAGAAAAAAGAAAAAGGATGTAACTGCTTTTGGCTATATATGTATATATATGTCTAGGGAAGTAGCCTTATCGGCTAACCTGTTGTTTATGTCTTGTTGAATTATTTTATAAGTTTGATGTATGTTCCGTTGATTATCTCTGATGTATACTAAGGTGCCTGTAGGGCACCGCCGCGACCAGTGGTGTCACGCCCAACCGGGCGTGATGGTGCCCTACCTGGGCACCCTTCTACCTTAACAATACAAGTAAACTGCGGAAATTAAATAACACCTCATTTTTTTTTCTTAAAACAAGCGTGCGCAAGTGCGGCAAAGCCGAAAGGCTGCCATAATTAAACATAAGCGAAAGACACTACAACGCATACGAGTCCAATCCTACATATGAATACGGACCTAAGAGTTAAATCAACTATGACGGACAAGGCCCCGCATCTATAATGCATAAAAGCACTGTGAAGGAACTATACCAAAATGATAAACTCACGAGCAGAGGAGCTATCCAAAAACTACGGCGGTCCTACACTGCCGATCACCAAATCTGCGTACCTAAACTGCGGATGAACGCACCGGGCGAGGTCTGAAGAATGTACCAAGTATGTGAACAATAAATGCGTAATGAAATCATAACAGTCTAAACAAAGCAGAGACATGTATGATAGCCAACCTACGATAAAACACATAAGCGATCATATCAAGTCGGGACGCAAGCCCTCAAGGTCACTACTCGATATAACTATGGGTCTCACGCCCATAATATCAATCATGCGTGGAATCCTTCACCGCGGCGATCCATGATATAACATAACATCAAGTCCCACCGGTGGTATAGCATCTTGGGGTTTACCCTCACTTATACTCTTACCCGGGAGGTGGTAGCGGTGGTATATCATCTTGGGGTTTACCTCACTTATACTCTTACCCCGGGAGGAGGTGGTATAACGTCTGGGGCTTGCCGCTCATTTATACTCTTACCCTATCTCAACCGGCCAAACAACACATGCGGGTGGTACAGTCTTGGGGTTTACCCTCACTAATACTCTTACCTGAGGAGGTGGTATAACGTCTGGGCTTGCCCTCATTTATACTCTTACCCTATCTCGACCGACCATCAAACAAGACATAAGCACTACCATGTCTTCTATAAAAATCCGAATTTAACCCAAGTACTACAAGTAGCAGAAGCATACGTGGAATCCTACATCACCGCTTCAGTGCGTCGAAGAACTTACAACAAGACAAATGGCCTTCAACCGAGAGTCGCGACAACTCAATAAAACATAATACTTGCACTCAAAGGCTATTACCGACATATAGGCAAGTTCTCAATTAACCAAGCCAAAGTACTTATCAAGGCACACATAGGATAATTCTCATTTTATCAAGCCAAAGTACTAATCAAGGCATACATAGAATAATTCTCTTTTAACAAGTCAAAGTACTTATCAAGGCACACTTAGACAAATTCTCAATTTATCAAGCCAAAGTACTAATCAAGGCATACATAGAATAATTCTCTTTTAACAAGTCAAAGTACTTATCAAGGCACACTTAGACAAATTCTCAATTTATCAAGCCAAAGTACTAATCAAGGCATACATAGAATAATTCTCTTTTAACAAGTCAAAGTACTTATCAAGGCACACTTAGACAAATTCTCAATTTATCAAGCCAAAGTACTAATCAAGGCATACATGGAATAATTCTCTTTTAACAAGTCAAAGTACTTATCAAGGCACACTTAGACAAATTCTCAATTTATCAAGCCAAAGTACTAATCAAGGCATACATGGAATAATTCTCTTTTAACAAGTCAAAGTACTTATCAAGGCACACTTAGACAAATTCTCAATTTATCAAGCCAAAGTACTAATCAAGGCATACATGGAATAATTCTCTTTTAACAAGTCAAAGTACTTATCAAGGCACACTTAGACAAATTCTCAATTTATCAAGCCAAAGTACTAATCAAGGCATACATAGAATAATTCTCTTTTAACAAGTCAAAGTACTTATCAAGGCACACTTAGACAAATTCTCAATTTATCAAGCCAAAGTACTACATACGTACATTCTTTTATAAAAGACTCCTTTCTATGTAAAGCTCCAAGATACTAACACCCGTAGTATCAAGGCGTGTCTATTTTTCAAAGTAAGTTACTACACTTTTAGAAAACTCATTTCAAAGCTTGAAATCAAGTAACTCCAAATTTTCACAATCTAGGCAACTTATGCCGATTAATCAAAATAGACAACTTTCTAACCTTCCATAAAGCCGTTATAACCAACTTCCCATAAAGCCGTTATAACCCTTTTATGGTTTTAGACATATCCATTCCTTCAATAGTCAAGAGACTTATACTATTAAAACCAAGTATCACATACTTACAAATCAAGTTCTTAACTTTCAAAATGCTTCAAGTCTCTTAATAGTTAGAAAACAAGTTTTCTTCTACTTTTTAAACCTACAGTAACTTCACCCTTAACACAAGTTACTTCTCTTAAATCATGTCATTTCTCCTCTTTTAAATCAAATAAGTAAATCACTCCTTTGACTCCCCTAAAGTCATTATGATGACCTTTAGGTTTTAGAACTAAGGCACTAGCCAAAAGATTTGGAAACCACTTCCTTTTCAAGTCTCTATGCACTTTAAGAAAAATACCTTCACTTTTAAGAATCCAAACTTCCTTAAGGAAATGGATTATACTACTTACAATTTAAACATCAAAGTACACTCAGGAAGTACATAGAACAAATTCTATTTTAGGCAAATCCAAATACAAGCAAGGAATGGATCATTCAAGGAGTAGGACTTACTTTCTTTATTCTAGGGAATCATGCTAGAAGAGGAGATAGTTCACATACCTTTTCGGCTAATATCCACAAGCTAAGCGAATACGCGTGCGTAGAAGTGTCAACCTATAATGGTCACAACAAGACTATCAACTTCTAGTCTCAACGTAGAATAATACTAAGTATACGGTCTCTAATTCTACGGAAAATCGGGCAGCACCTCCTTTGTTTCTACTTACTTTGCCACCTTTTTCAAGGCCGAATACAATAACCAACAAGCCACATTTAAGGCTCCAAACAACAACCAAACAAAGGGATTACACGCCTTACAATACGTGTAATATTCCGCCCACAATTCATCTGAAATAGCTTAAAACTCCAAGCCATTCTCGACGACTACATACTAACAATTCAAAGTCTTTTCCAATCCTTTTCCAAATTCAAGTTCTAAGGTCTAACATGTTATCTAGTCATAAACAACTTCAACAACTACAATTTCCTTCTTTATACAACATGCGGCGCTTAGACTAATAATCAACTTGAATTGTAATCTTAACGCTAAACATGCTAGTTTTCGGATTAGGGTTCCAATAGCCAATAAACATATCAAACTTCATACTATATAACACATGCTTGCTAAAATCCATAGCTACCACAATAAGTAAGCCTTAACTATTAAAATGACAAAATATACCTTTATAAGCCCTTAAAATTTCCAAGATTCCAAAGTCGCGCCTTAGCAATTCTTAGCTCCTTTCCTTAGGTTCCAATCCGCTCCAAGCACTCCTTAGAGGCCTATGAAGAACCCATCTTCAAGTTCCAACTTCAAAGTTGAAGAACTCTCTTAGTTTCCGCCTTGCGACTAACGTAAAAATACGTTTTTTCCGAAATCTATTGAGATATCCTTACAATACCCTAAGGGACATTGGGTTAAAGTCCTGTGAACAAAGGATCAAAACTACAAAATTTTGTCTTCCAAGAGGGGCCTTGGCCGAGAGCACTCTTTAGTGGACAAGAAAAATGTTGTGAAATTTTCTAAGTGTTAGAAGAGAAAGTCTTGCTACTAGTATGATACATATAACACATTGGAGGGTCTAGATTATAACAATTGTGTGGCTTAGATAAAAATCACTTGGATTAAGCCTATGTGGACAAGTTGACTAGTCAACAAAATCAAGCTTAGAAGACTTATCTTCTACCATGGTCAATGACCATTTTACCCTTGCATAAATTTCGACCAAGCCATGTGGGGGTGCCACGTGTCTCCCTCTCATTCGTCCATAAAATTCCGTAACCCTCGTGGGCCCCACAAAACGTAAAATTCCTCGGGTGGGCCCCACGTGACCAAATCCGTAAAAATAAATTTCCATAATGCTAAGAGTTCCATACTCTTCAAATAATGCCTTTTGAGAATCCAATTCTCAACAACGAACATTTTTCCTTTCCGGCGTTCGGAAGATTTTCCGTCGGAAAAACAATTCTTCCTTTCGTATCAATTTCCAAGTCTTGTTTCCTTTCGTACATTCTCTATTACATGTCCTGGACTTACGGGGTGTAACAGTCGGGTCGTGACATTTAATGTGGTAAAATGACTAATGAAAGTCCTAAGGAATAAGGGTATAAAAAGGGTGTTAACGACTTCACATTGTACCCTTAATGTTGATTAATTTGTAGACTGTTTTGTATCGTTGTGGGCAGAATTTTACACGTCAAGTTAGGCGTGTAATCCCCTTTGGTTAACTGTTGGTTATGCCCTTAAAGATGTGGCTTGTTGGTTGTTGAATTCAGGCCTTGGAAAAGGTGGAAAAGTACGTAGAAACAAAGTAAGTGCTGCCCAATTTTCCGTAGAATAAGAGATCCTTAGTTGGTGTTAAT
Organism: Przewalskia tangutica; assembly: GCA_029844215.1. Classification (NCBI taxonomy): domain Eukaryota; kingdom Viridiplantae; phylum Streptophyta; class Magnoliopsida; order Solanales; family Solanaceae; genus Przewalskia; species Przewalskia tangutica. Next base: position 31,310,316 of record CM056720.1, on the reverse strand, counting down.
CTACCTTAGAAAGCTTGGTATTGATAAACATGTTATTATGTTTATAGGTTGAAGTACTTGAGACGTATCCTAGATTGTAGAGTTGGTTAGTCGCCAAAGAGGTATGTGAACTATCCTTTCTCCTTCTAGCATGATTCCTTGATTTAAAGTGAGTGGATTCTACTCCTTAATGATCTATTCCATTGATTGTACTTTGGATTGCGTATAATAGAAATTGTTCTATATACTTCCTTGATCGTACTTTGGATTGCGTATAATAGAAATTGTTCTATATGCTTTCGTTGATTGTACTTTGGATTTCCCAAAATAGAAGTTTTATATATATCCTTAATAGTACTTGAATCTTATAAAATAGAAGTTGTTAAAATCCTTTGTAGTACTTTGGGCTTTAAAAGATAAAGTGGTTCTACTTATAGTACTTTGGGTTTCAAAAAGAGAAAGTTGTTTCTATTTCATTAAAAGTACTTAGAGTCTTGAAAAGGAAGTTGTTCCTAATCTCTTAAATAGTACTTGAGTTTAAAAGTGTAGTAACTTGATTTTAACGGATACAAGTGCCTTAGTTTTCCAAAACCTAAAGTTTGTTATAATGACTTTATGGAAAGTTAGTTATAACAGCTTTAGGGGAAGTTAAAAGAGTGGTTTACTTGATTGATTTAAAAGAGGATAAATGACTTGCTTTAAAGAGAAGTAACTTGATTTAAAGGTATGAGTTACTTGGGATTTGAAAGTAGAAGTTACATGATTTCAAAACCTTGAATTGAATTTCTAAAGGTGTAACTTAATTTAAAAGTGCCTTGATGCTACCAGTGCTAGTATCTTTGAGTTTTATAAAAAGGGAAGTTATTTTACTCTTAGAAGTTAAGGGTATTCATGTTGTGGTTTCTGTGTTTAAAGCATGTCTGAATGGTTCCTAAAAGTCTTTACCAAGTCTTATGGGAGATGTTGGTAAGAGTTTTTAGGAAGTAGTTCTATCTATTTCGGTTACACCCCGTAATTCCAGGATATGTTTAAGAGAAGGTACGTAAGGGAACAAGACTTAAAAATTGGTACGAAAGGAAGAATTATTTTTCCGAAGGAAAATCTTCCGAACGTCGGAAAGGAAAAATGTCCGTTGATGAGAATTGGATTCTCAAAATGAATTATTTGAGGAATATAGAATGTATTATCATTATGGAAATTTATTTTTACGGATTTGGTCACGTGGGGCCTGCCCGAGGAATTTTACGTTTTGTGGGGCCCACGAGGGTTACGAAATTTTATGGACGAATGGGAGGGCGACACGTGGCACCCCCCACATGGTCTTGGACGAAATTGGGCAAGGGTGTAATGGTCATTGACCATTGTTGATGAACAAGTCTTGCAAAGCTTGAGAAAATTGACTTAGTCAACTTGCCCACTTGGCTAGATATTAATTATTCTCCATCCAAACCACACAAGTGTTGTGATCTAAGCCCTCCATTGTGTTATATATACTACACTAGTAGCAAGACCAAGTCTTCAACACTTAGAAAAATTAGAGACCTTGTTCTACACTTGAGTTGCTCTCGGGTTTGCCTTGTTTCCACACAAAAAATTTGCAATTGTGGTTCTTTATTCACAAGACTTTAACCCAAGGTCCCTAGGGGTATTGTAAGGATATCTCAATAGAAAGATCCCGGAAAAACGACGTTTTCACGTTAGTCGCAAGGCGAAAACCTAAGGTGTTCTTTAACTTTGAAGTTGGAACTTGAAGAGGAGTTCTTCACAAGCATCTAAGGGTTGCTTGGAGTGGATTGGAACATCAAGAAGAGGAGCTAAAATTGCTAAGGATCGACTTTAAATCTTGGATTGGATTTGGGCTTATTGAGGTATAAATCTTCGTCTTACTATTGTGATTGAAGATTCCATGTTATGATAAGTTAGAAGTGATCATGTGATATATATTATGAAGATTGATAAGTGTTATGGAATTATGGAAGCCAAAATCCGAAACTAGCATGTTTAGCGATAAGATTGTAATTCAATTTAATTGTTAGTTTTAGTCGTCGCATGTTATGTAAAGAAGTGATTATAGTTGTTAATATTGGTTGCGACTATATAACATGTTTGAATAACAACTTGGATTGAAAATGAATTGGAAAAGGAAATGGGAAATGACTACTTGTTGTTATAATGTAAAATTGCCGAAATGGTCTAGAATTTTGAAATATTTTGGCGCAGTTTTGTGGCAGTTTTACGGGCTGTTTTAGACTAGTATATATGCAGAAATTGGGTGGTTATATATATTATTAATTGTTACACCCCGTAACTCCAGGACATGTTTAAGAGAATGTACGTAAGGAACTCAAGACTTGAAATTAGTTCGAAAGGAAGAATTGTTTTTCCGACGGAAAATCTTCCGAACGTCGGAAAGGAAAAATGTTCATTGGTGAGAATTAGGTTCTCAAAATGCATTAATTGAAGAGTATGGAACTTATTATCATTATGGAAATTTATTGTTTTACGGTTTTGGTCGCGTGGGGCCCACCCGAGGAATTTTACATTTTTGTGGGGCCCACGAGGATTACGGAAATTTATGGACGAATGAGAGGGCGACACGTGGCACCCCCCACCATAGTCTTGGACGGAATTTGCAAGGGTATAATGGTCATTGACCATCTTGGAAGATAAGTCTTGCTAGCTTGAGTTTGTTGACCAAGTCAACTTGCCACTTGTGCTTAATCCATGTGATTTTCATCTTAGCCACCCATTTGTTTAAGTCTAAGCCTTCCAAGGTGTTATATATTCACTACACTAGTGCAAGACTAGTCTTGAACACTTAGAAAAAATAGAGAGGCCTTGTTCTTGAGCTAAGTGCTCTCGGCTTTGTCTCATTCACACAAAAATTTTGTAGTTTTGATCCATTAGCCACAGACTTTAACGAGGTCCTAAGGGTATTGTAAGGATATCTCAATAGAAAGATTTGGAAAAAGCATCACGACCCGTTCGGGCCGTGGTAGTGCCTTAGGGCACCAGTAGTCATACATCAGTAATCAGCGGAAATATAAAGCAAGACATGAAACAGTTTATAAAATAAGACACGACATGTGAGAAAACATCGCCTTTCGGCATATATATATAAACATGGTTTAGCGATTACATCCGACAACTGTACAACATGACTACTGACCTCAGAAATATACAACTATGGCGGGACGGGGCCCATACCTGTACAAAACTATCTACAACGGGAGATCATACCCAAAAGTAGAGCCTCGGAAAAGATGGAGCTCAGACACCAACGTAGAGATCCTAAGAATGTGGATCTAGCACTGCTTGCCCTTACCTGCGGCATGAGCGGCCGAAGGAGGTCGATCAACATGTACTAAGTATATGAAAGCGTAAAATACTTAAATGAAACATATCATTTTAAAAGCAGTTTTGCAAGTATGTATGAAACAACGAGAAACGCACATAGTGCACATCACAACAAAGCGTGATAGGTAAGCGTATGAGTCTTTTCTAGCTGCGAATGATCGGCAGGGCCAATTGCGTAGTATCACCATGCAAGCCTAATCACGGACTCCGTAGTCGCGTAGGCCAATCACATAGGCCGCATAGGGTATATAACCCGCGTCGGTAGCTTACTCTCGGCATCGCCCTGGACTCGTAGTCCGCATGGCCACATAGACCGCATGAGGTATATCCCGCACTAACACGGAACTCCGTAGCTCGCATAGGTCCCTTGGACCCGCATGAGGTATTCTCGAATCATGGTCCCAGACCGCCTGAGTCTACCCCGCATCGGAGGGCAGCTTAACCCCCGGTAATATGTCAAGAGGTGAGTGATGTTACACTAACCTAACAGCTTATCGTTAAACAACATAAGCACAACAAGAATACTCTTTTACACAAACGTTACAAGACACTAACACACATAGCATCATATCATGTCTACTTATCAAACCATCTTATTATTCTTTTCACAATTGATATAAAGTGCATTATAAACACATAGGCAAACTGTTTCTTTTATCAATCTTAAGTGGTTATACTTAACTTCCCATAAAGCTAGTATAACTCTTAAGCTTCTGTTTAAAAACCAATTAGTTCTCTTCTGTTAAAAATGATTCAGTATTCTTTTGAAATGCTTTCAGATCTTTATTATTGAGGCTTAAGCCGTGAGGCATTGCCGTAAGTGTTATTCGAGCTTAAGCGTGAGACATTCTTAGTAAGTATTATTGGGCTTAAGTCAAAGACATTGCCGTAGTTATTATTCGATTAACACGTATCGTCTAGTACTATATATATTGTAAAATATCATGCTTTAGGAAGAATCACATACCTACCGTGAAAACCACACTTGAGTTGAATATGTCATGGCAGAGAGTCGACTATAATAGTCATGACATCTATCAAAGACTACTCTGAAGGTCATTCTAAGCAGAGGTTCACAATTCTATGGAAAGTTGGGCAGCACTTCCCTGCAGGTGAGCTATATAAGTCTCTTTGTGAAAGCAGTCCTATGTAAGTATAGTTTGATTATTCTTCTTTTAAACCCTTCTGCGTGGTAGCAGTTCAATTCTATACGTGATATTCTTCTAAGTATTTAATACTTATTCTAATACTACTACAGTATGTATTCTCTAATTCAAAAGAGGGTTAGGATTAGTTACCTCAGTAAGCTGATAATATCCTAGAAAAGTCGCTGAGCAAGGTTTTGCTCTAAGTTGTATGCTCGAGAAACCTTAGCAGTTATTCACAACTTCTACTAAGTACTAAGGTATTTGGGCTAGGGTATTTTGGGCATTATAACAATACAAGAAGGCAACTTTTCTACCAAGGGAGGGGGGTAGGTTTTGGCTAGGCTAGGGGGGGGCCTCGGCCAAACTACTTAGGCTAGAGGGGGGGTATTCGGCCAAGGGCCTTCACAAGGGGAGGGGGAGGTGTTGGACGAAAAGGCTACAAAGGGAGAGGAGAGGATTTTCAAGACTTGGAAAGATTTGTGGATGAAGAACTCTTCATCTTAAGGGGGGTATTTATAGGTCAAGAAGTGGCCAACCAATGGCCAAGATTAAGACAAGTGCAAGGCAAGTGTAGGGTGAGGATTAACTATACACAAATATCCTACCAACTCCTTGACTTGTGCACAAGGCACAAAAAACGTGCCAATGCTCTCCAATTTCGTCCAATGGACGATTCAAGTCCACCAATTGGAGGGTGCCAAGTATCGCCCTCCCGTTGGTCCAAAATGTTTCGTCTCTCGGAAAAATCCGCAAAAATTAGAAATGGCATGGCGGAATTTACCTACGAAAGGCGTGGAAAGCGTTTCGTCGGAAAGCGATTCTTTTAGCGAGTTGTGCACAAATAAAAGCGTTTTGCCTAAACTTTAAGGCTAGACTTTTATGCGTATTCCCTTACGTACATACTTTGAAATACGGTATAACATTCTCCCCCTTTAGAAACATTCGTCCGAATGTTCCTTCCCAAACGATTAACGATAAGATTCTTCATAACTTAAGCGATTGCAAATGCCACACACGGCCCGCGAAACAACACTTAGGCGAAGCGATAACGAAAATTTACAAGTAGGAAAGTGAATTACACGGAGGTGTGGGAATAGGTGAGGATACTTCGCCTCATGTCCTCCTCGGCTTCCCCGTCATCTCCTCACGAGCTCGTTCGCCACAAGACTTTGGCGGAAGCCACGTCCTTGGTCGCAGACGCCTAACACGACGATCGACTATCGCTATGGGAATCTCCTCATCGATAACCCTCGGTCACACGGACATCGTCAATCGGGTGTACCCTAGATGGATCCCGATACATCTCGCCGGCATAGATCGTGAAAAACCGGATGCACTTGCCTCCAAATCGGACGGCGGATCCAACTCATAGGCAACCTTGCCTACCTGCGGACAATCGAAGCGGCCCAATGTACCTTGGGTGAGTTTCCTTCTTCGAATCTCATCACACCGCCATGGGTGACACCTTTAGGAAAACCCAATCATGAACCTCGAACTCAAGATCCGACGGCGATGATCTGCATCGACTTTTGTCGACTCGAGCTATCAATAGCCGCTCGGATAAGCCGCCTTATCCATCGCTGCTGCACAAATCTGGTCCCACTAGTGCACCTCGCCCACATCGAACCAACCTATAGGCGATCTGCACTTCCTCCCATACACGGCCTCCTAAGGCGCCATCTGAATAATGGAGTGGTAGCTATTATTATACGCGAACTCCACTAGAGGCAAATGATCCTCCCAACTACTGCGAAGTCAATAACACGGGCTCATGACATATCCTCGAAGTGCGGATAGTGCGCTCTGCTGTCCGTGCATGCGTGGATGAAATGCGATGCTCGGGCTCACTGCGTCCTAAACCCCTCTGGAAGGACCTCGAGTTAGCCGTGGCGGGCTCCTGCATGCGATATGATCGAAGTAGGGACTCATGCGATCGGCGATCTCTCGGATGTAAAGTGCGGCATAATCCTCGGTAGAAAAGTCGTCACGGGAAGAAAGTGGGCTGATTTAAATCGACTGTCGACGATAACCCATATAGAATCATGTCTCCTCCGAGTGCGAGGTAATCTGTGATGAAGTCCATGTTGATTACCTCCCACTTCCGGTCGGGATCTCAATCGCAGTAACAAACCACCGGGCCTCGGTGCTCTACCTTCACTGCGACAACACGGGCACCGAGCTACGAACTCGCAACGTCCTCTTCAAGCCATCCCACCAATACACGGATCTAAGGTCGTGGTACATCTTGGTCGACCGGATGGATAGAGTAACGCGCTTGTGTGCTTCCCAAGAACCTGCTGCGAAGTCACGAAACATCCGGAACACACAATCGCCCTCAAACCTTAGCACCCCATGGTGCTACCTCAGGACCCTTGCCCTCACGAAGAGGCTGTATCACGATATCGAATCAAAGTGGATCCTCGAATTGTTGCCTCTTCACCTCCTCAGCGATGGAAGACTCGGCAACCTCGAACTCTAACCCCACTGCTATCGAGAATCAATCAAGCGGACACCAAGGCTCGCTAAGCGATGCAAATCACGAACCATGTCCCTCCTCTCTGCACATCCGATAGGCTCCCATCGACTACGACTAGAGCATACGCCACAACGTTGGCCTTCCCGGGTGGTGCGGGATATCAACATCGTAATCCTTAAGCAACTCTAACCACCGCCTCTGCGTAAGTTCAGCTCCTCTGGATGAAGATATCTTGGAGGCTCTTGTGGTGCGTAAAAATATCCACGTGAACCCCATACAAATAGTGCCTCGGATCTTTAAAGCGTAAATCACGGCCGTGACTCCAAATCATGGGTGGGGTAGTTCCTCGTGTTTCTTGGTGTCGGGATGCATATGCTATAACCTGCCATGCTGCATCAACACACATCCCAACCCGATGCGGCGCATCACAATACACGACATAACCATCGGACCTCCGGAAGAGTAATAACGAGGCGGTCGTCGGTCTCTCTTCAAAGAATCGAAACCACGCTCACAAGCATCGGTCCATGAAACTTGGCGCTTACGAGTCACCTAGTCAATGGTGCGAAGATAGAAGCAAACTTCTCCACGAACCGATAATATCTGCAAGGCCCGAGCTGCGAACCTGCAGCCGGAGTAGTAGGTCTAGGCCAAGTCTGGCGCCGATCTTGGCGTATCCACTCGAATGCCATCGGCCCGAACAATATGCCCAAGCGCCGCGAAGTCAACCAAAACTCACATTTGGAAAACTTGGCGTACAAGCTGGTCTGGAGAAGCTGTCGGCCTGATCGCCAAATGCTCGCGTGCTCTGCTCTGGCGAGAATAAACCAAGATATCATCAATGAACACTATCACAAGCGTGTCCAAAAATGGTTTGAACACTCGGTTCATCAAATCCATGAATCCGCCGGAGCATTGGTCAACCAAAAGACATGACCACGAACTCATAATGCGTCTGGGTCTGAATGCGATCCTAGGGACATCCACCTCTCGACTCGCACTTTGATGATAGCGATCGCAGATCAATCTTGGAAAAGCATCTCGCACCACCTGGTCGAACAAATCATCAATCACAGGAAGGGTATCTGTTCTTAATGGTCACCTTGTTCACCTGTAATCAACACACGTGCGCGGCGTCGTCCTTCTTCTTTACGAACAATACCGCTCCCGGGAGAAACACTAGGCTGATGAAGCCGCTTCTCCAACAAATCTCTGGTGATCCTTCACTCTCTCAACTCGGCGGTGCCGTTACGTATGGCGGAATGGAAATAGGCCGAGTATCCGCAACACATCTATACAAAACTCGATCTCCTCTCGGGAGGATACCCGGAGGTCATGCGAAATACGCCCGGGAACTTCGACTCTTCGGGCGATGAAAATCTGGTACGATTCGATTATCAAACACGAGCGAGATGGTAGATATACCGCCTTCGCACCATCTTCCTAGCCTTGAGGTAGGAAATAAACCTACCTCTCGGCGTCGTGCTCCTCCCACTCAACAATGGCTCCTCGAGCTGGAACGTACTACTCTCTCTCTGCGGTCTACATTGGCGTAGCGAAGCTAGCCAATCCATCCCCATGATCACGTCGAAGTCAATCATCTCCAACTCTATCAAGTCGGCCAGGTCCGACGTAAATGGTCACAGGACAAGCTCTATATACCGCCGAGCTACCACGAATCACCCTTGGCGTAGCTACCTCGAAAGGGTCTATGGACTCGGGCTCTATCCTATCCTACTAGCAACAAGGGAGATATATGGGGCAGTAGAACCGGATCTATCAAAGCATACACATCAAACCAGAACCGATAAAGTACGTGGCGACATCGGTGAGGCCTCACGATCTGTCGGTGGACAAAGCATAAATGCGGTTACGAGGACCGCTAGAAGCGGGACCGAGCCACGACCTGCGCGACCTGACCACGAGTACCACGCCTCGGGGCGAGTAGCGTAGGAGATGAAGAAGACCGTGAAAAGAACATAAGGTGACCCTACCATCAGCCCGCCCTTGGTGGACGGTTCCTCGCATAGTGACCTGGCGCCTGGCTTGAAACAAACTCCGTACCACAACTCCGAAGTGGGATCTCGCGTCGGCCACGGCGAGGTGGTCCCGTCGGCGAGAACCTCTGCTGCGGATGTGCGAAGTCCGGGCCACTGGCACGCCCTCGAATATCTGGTGTGCGGGGCGGTGCGAGTGCTCACGGTGCGTGGTGAAAATCTAGGCTAGCTGAGGCCGCCACCACGATAGCCACCAAAGCGACCTGCCGTCTGGTCTGCCTGCTGCTGCTGTCAACCCGGCGATCTCTACGCTCGCCGCATCGAGCATGAGCTGCATGCGGGTAATGTCCATACCGGTGAAGAGAAACACCGCGCATGACTCGGCCATATAGTCATCTAGCGGTGGCGTGGCGGTGCACCTATCCTCCATAGCGCTACCAATCTTTGGGACATATCGAGCCAATGAATCAAACTCGACATTGTACTCACGGCGGTCGTCCTCCGCCTCGGCGGTAAAAATCTATCGGCCGCGCCCTCGCCATCTGTGGAGGCAAGAAGTGGAGTGAGAAAGCCTCGAGAACTCATCCCAGTAGGCTGGGACGCGTGCTCTCCGGGATAACTCCGTGAATCAAACCAATCATTGCGGTATCACGCGGCCGATGCGAACCGAAAGGTCTGGACTCTGTCTCACGAGGCCTTGATCACCCTCATGATCCTCTGTAGCTGACGGATGAACTCCTGCGGATCATCCTCCGGCCTCGACCTGTAAAACTCTGGCGGGCTACAACTCAAGAAATCTCGTAGTCTCAAACTATACGCCTCGGGTGCACCAGGTGCGGCTGGGGCTGGAGAGGCTGAACTGCCGCATCGGCCTCTCGCCGTGTCGGGCCACAACTTTAGCCAATAGTGGGCCATCTCCTTGTACCCTAACTCCTCGCCCGGTGTGGGGCGGGAGGTGTGGGTGCTGTGGTCTCTTTGAAATTTGGCGGCGTCATAGAACTCGCCGTCTACGGTATAGGCGGGCTCGAGCCCTCATGACTCTAGGTGTCGGTGGCGGCTCCGCTTTGCCTTGCCGCCACGGGCGGGTTGCCTTACGTGGAGGCATAACTGTTACAGAACAAGGAATACGTTAGAAGGGTCCGACTTAAACACAGCTCTAAAGCACGATCTCAGAGTGAGAAGAATAGAAACCAATCCTAAATATCCTATAGCCTCCTGATTATTGATGTGGTGCACAACACCGATAATCAAGACTACTAGATACGATGCTGTAGACACTTTCCGAGGATTAAGCGCTCGATACCACTTTTGTCACGAACCGTTCGGGGCGTGGATGGTGCCTAGGGGCACCCAAGTAGTCATACATCGAGTGTCGGCGGAAATATAAAGCAAGACATGAAACAGTTTATAAAATAAGACACATCTTATGTGAGAAAACATCGCCTTTCGGCATATATATATAAACATGGTTTAGCAGTTACATCCGACACTGTACAACATGACTACAGACCTCTAAGAAAATATACAACTATGGCGGGACAGGGCCCCGCCATACCCTGACTGTACAAAACTATCTACAACAGGGAGATCATACCCAAAAGTAGAGCCTCCGGAAAAGATGGAGCTCCCGATACCAACGTAGAGATCCTAAGAATGTGGATCTAGCACCTGCTTTACCACTGCGGCATGAGCGGCCCGAAGGAGGTCGATCTGACAGTACTAAGTATATGAAAGCGTAAAATACTTAAATGAAACATATCATTTTAAAAGCAGTTTTGCAAGTATGTATGAAACAACGAGAAGCGCGCATAGTGCCACATCACAAACAAGAGCGTGATAGGTAAAGCATGCAGGTCTTTTCTAGGCTGCGAATGATCAGCAGGCCAATTGCGTAGTATCACCATGCAAGCCTAATCTGGACTCCGTAGTCGCGTAGGCCAATCACGTAGGCGCGTAGGGTATATAACCCGCATCGAGGTAGCTACTCCTCGGCATCGTCACGGACTCGTAGTCCGCATGGCCACATAGACCGCGTGAGGTATAACCCGCACACTAACACGGAACTCCGTAGCTCGCATGGGTCCCTTGGACCCGCATGAGGTATTCTCGAATCATGGTCCTGGATCACTGAGTCTACCGCGTGGAGGCGGCTTAACCCCGGTAATATGTCAAGAGGTGAGTGATGTTACACTAACCTAACGACTTATCGTTAAACAACATAAGCACAACAAGAATACTCTTTTACACAAGCGTTACAAGACACTAACACACATAGCATCATATCATGTCTACTTATCAAACCATCTTATTATTCTTTTCACAATTCAATATAAGTGCATTATAAACACATAGGCAAGCTGTTTCTTTTATCAATCTTAAGTGGTTATACTTAACTTCCCATAAAGCTAGTATAACTCTTAAGCTTCGTTTAAAACCAATTAGTTCTCTTACGTTAAAAATGATTCGGTATTCTTTTGAAATGCTTTGGATCTTTATTATTGAGCTTAAGCGTGAGGCATTACCGTAAGTGTTATCGAGCTTAAGCGTGAGGCATTCCGTAAGTATTATTCGAGCTTAAGTCAAAGACATTGCCGTAGTTATTATTCGATTAACACGTATGCGTCTGGTACTATATATATTGTAAAATATCATGCTTTAGGAAGAATCACATACCTTGAAAACCACTGCTTGAGTTGAATATGTCGCGCAGAGTCGACCTATATTAGTCAGAGTCATCTATCAAAGACTACTCTGAAGGTCATTCTAAACAGAGGGTTCACATTTCTATGGAAAGTTGGGCAGCACTTCCCTACCCAGTGAGCTATATAAGTCTACTGTGAAAACAGTCCTATGTAAGTACAGTTTGATTATTCTTCTTTTAAACCCTTCTACTGTGGTAACAGTTCAATTCTATTCTGTGATATTCTTCTAAGTATTTAATACTTATTCTAATACTACTACAGTATGTATTCTCTAATTCAAAAGAGGGTTAGGATTAGTTACCTCAGTAAGCCCAATAATATCCTAGAAAAAGTCGCGCCTGAGCAAGGTTTTGCTCCTAAGTTGTATGCTCCAAGGAAACCTTAGAAGTTCTTCACAACTTCTACTAAGTACTAAGGTATTTGGGCTAGGGTATTTTGGGCATTATAACAATACAAGAAGGCAACTTTTCTACCAAGGGAGGGGGGGTAGGTTTTGGCTAGGCTAGGGGGGCCTCGGCCAAACTACTTAGGCTAGAGGGGGGGGGGGGGGTATTCGGCCAAGGGCCTTCACAAGGGGAGGGGGAGGTGTTGGACGAAAAGGCTACAAAGGGAGAGGAGAGGATTTTCAAGACTTGGAAAGATTTGTGGATGAAGAACTCTTCATCTTAAGGGGGGGTATTTATAGGTCAAGAAGTGGCCAACCAATGGCCAAGATTAAGACAAGTGCAAGGCAAGTGTAGGGTGAGGATTAACTATACACAAATATCCTACCAACTCCTTGACTTGTGCACAAGGCACAAAAAACGTGCCATTGCTCTCCAATTTCGTCCAATGGACGATTCAAGTCCACCAATTGGAGGGTTCCAAGTGTCGCCCTCCCGTTGGTCCAAAATGTTTCGTCTCTCGGAAAAATCCGCAAAAATTAGAAATGGCATAGCCGGAATTTACCCTACGAAAGCTGTGGAAACGTTTCGTCGGAAAACGATTCTTTTAGCGAGTTGTGCACAAATAAAAACGTTTTGCCTAAACTTTAAGGCTAGACTTTTGTACGTATTCCCTTACGTACATACTCTGGAAATACGGGGTATAACAAAAACGACGTTTTTACGTTAGTCGCAAGGCGAAACCCTAAGGTGTTCTTCAACTTTGAAGTTGGAAATAGAAGAGGAGTTTTTCACAAGCTTCTACGGGGCCCAAATAGCGGATTGGAACATTAAGAAAAGGAGTTGGAGTTGCTAAGGATCGACTTAGGGTTTTGGAGCATTTTGAGCTTAAGAAGGTATTAATCTCCGTCTTACTATTATAATTCAAGATTTCATGTTGTAGTAGTTAGAAATGATCATGTGGATTATATTATGAAGAATGATATGTGTTATGGAATAGTTGGATGGAATCCGAAGTTGCATGATTTAGCCTTTAAGATTGTAATTCAATTTAGTACTAGTTTAGTCGTCGCATGTTATCTAAAGAGTGGATTAAGGTGGTTATAATTGTTAAGTTGTTTATTACTATATAACATGCTAGACCTAAGAACTTGGATTGAAAAGGAATTGGAAAGGTTGATAAGTTGTTGCACTTTTTGGCCGAATTGACATTTGCATTGTGGACTAGTTTAATGTAATTTGTGGGGCGGAATTTTACACGTCCTGTTAAGGCGTGTAATCCCCTTTGGTTAGCTGACTTGTTGGGCCTTAAATGTGGCGTGTTTGGTTATTGTATTCGGCCTTGAAAAAGGTGGCAAAGTATGTAAAAACAAAGGAAGTGCTGCCCGATTTTCCGTAGATTTTAGTGGCTTAGCACTTAGAATATTCTACGTTCGAAGCTAGAGGTTAATGGACGTATTATGGCCAATTTAGGTTGAAGTACCAAGTATAGCGTATTCTACTTGACGGATGGAATAGCTAGCAAGGTTGAAGTACTTTGGAGCTTTTTGCTACTTGTCGATAATCGTCGCGAGGTATGTGAACCTCTTCCTTCTTTTGACATGATTCTATGTATGGAATATACATGTAGTACTATTTCATGATTCCTTCTACTCTTAGAAGTTAAGAGGTAGTTATGTTGATTTACTCTATGCAAAAGCTACGTCTAAGAAATCCTAAGTCCTTACCAAGTCTTATGGGGGATGTTGGTAAGAGTCGTTAGGAGGTATTTTGGAGCCAAGTTGACTTGGCTAATTTCTGACGAATAAGAATAAGTATCGAACAAGCCATTGCGGCGTTAATAAAGGAAAATGTAATGACAATTAATTATGTTAAAACAAGTAGAATTCTCCATCTGCATAGAAGCTAAGATAAGACAAAATTGTATTACATTTTCTAGATCATGGCTACTTGAATAAGATCGTTATAAATAAGTATAACTTAATCACGCACCTTTAAAGTATATGTTACTAATTTTAAAAGAGTTTACGTATGAAGTTTTAAGACTTTGAAACTTGTTTTCTTAAAAGTTAAGAGACTTGAAGTATTTTGAAAGCTATGTGATTTGATTTGAAAGTATAAGTCTCTTGGTTATAAAGAGAATGAATTAGTTTAAGGCATAAAGTTAGTATGGCGGCTTTATGGGAAGTTAGTTATAATAACTTTATGGGAGGTTAAGAGAATGGTTTTCTTGATAACATAAACAAGAAATGATTTGAAATAAAGAAGGGCAAATTGTTTTAAAGGTACCAATTGCTTAAGGTCTTTAAGAAAGAAGTCACTTGATTTAGAAGCGGTAATTGTATTTCTAAAAAAGCATTGTGACTTGTCGTGAAAAGTAGATATGACTTGATACTACGGTTATTAGTATCTTGGAAGTTTTGTTTGAAGAGAATCATTTTAAAGGAGTAGAGGCACGTGATACGTTGGGTTAAATTCCCGGATTTTATAATGACATGTTAGTGCCTTAAGTAAACAAAAATGAGAGTGTATATGAACAAGCTAATAAGAAGTTAGGGGATTTCTTAACTTGCTTATATTATGTATGATAAGCGGTAGTGCTTATGTTATGTATGATAAAGCGGTAGTGCTTATGTTATGTATGATAAGTCGGTAGTGCTTATGTTATGTATGATAAGTCGGTAGTGCTTATGTTATGTATGATGTAGGTTGAGTTAGGGTAAGAGTATAAATGAGGAAAACCCAAGACGTTATACCATTCTCGAGGTAAGAGTATAAGTGAGGGTAAATCCCAAGCTGTACCACTGCTTTATGTGTTATTTGTGACCGGTCGAGATAGGGTAGAGTATAAATGAGGCAAGCCCGAGGCGTTATACCACCTACTCGGGGTAAGAGTATAAATGAGGGCAAGCCCGAGGCGTTATACCGTGCTTTACCATTCTCCGAGGGTAGAGTATAAATGATGGGCAAGCCCGGACGTTATACCACTGTTTTGATTGATTTTATGGGCGTGAGACCCATGGTTATGTTTTACACTTTTAGTATCGGCGGTGATGGGGGATTCCAGGCGTGCTTTGATATTGGTGTGTGATCGCGTCGGTTTGGTAGGGTAGTATATGTGTCCCTCGTAGTGGGCGGACTATGTTATGAAAGATAAGTAAGTTAGATAGAAATGAACTTAATGACTTCTCTAAGTAAATCGTAAGATATGGCTATAACTCTTAATGGAATGGAAAAAGATATTGATGTGAAATTAAGTTCATAAGTGGTAATGACACGGCGAGGATCGGTATGTATTTTATACTCGTCCTTGTCATTCTTTTGTCTGATTATGATTTGTTTCTTGTACTTTATTTACATTCCATATTAAATTTTTGTTATGCGGCCCGCCGGCTGCGTTTATGTCCGCGAGTTTAGGTCTGTTATTATGGATCCATGAGCTTAGGATCTGGTTGGCATTTTGAGATGGCTCGATGTTCGGAGTTGTCATGGCTATGTATATTCAGTGCAGCGGGGCCTTGTCCCGTCATAGTAGGTGTTCAAATCTTAGAGTGCAGTATTCACGTAAATTTGGGTGGTTAGAATTGTAATTACATTTTGGATAGTGTAAGCCACTTTTTGGGTGATTTATATTCTGACCTTATCGGCTTTGCCTTGGTTTTAAGAGAAAAAAAAATGTGTTACTTATTTTCCTTGTGATTTATTATGTTGTATGTTTGAGGTGCCGGTAGGGCACGATCGTGAGAAGTGGAGTCGTGACAAAAGTGGTATCGAAGCGATTAGTCCTCGGAAAGTGTCTGACCGTGTCTAGTAAGTCTTGATTATCGGTGTGTTGTGCACCACATCTATAATCAGGAGGCTGCAGGACATTTAGGATTGGTTTCCATTCTTCTCACTCTGAGATCGTGCGATAGAGCTGTGTAGTTAGGGTTGTCTCTCCCAACCGATTATGTTGATTGCATTACGAGAAAGCGTGATGACCAGGAAGGACTATACGGATTGCGTTTCCAGGTTGGTAATGATTATAGTATAGTTGGTATTGTGACATACACCTATACGGAGTTATGTATGAAGTCGACGCGTGTTGCCTAGAATGATTTTAGATTACCAAGAGTTTGTAAAGACTAACTAGATACCGGGAAGGTATGGAACAGTTAATTAATTCTCGCCAAGGGTCTTCTCGGGTAGAAAGATTTATTATAGACCAAGAATAAGAGTTAAGTGCGACGGTGGGATGGGGTGATGACCTATTTCGGGTCGCCCATGCTTTGGAATAGAGTGGGATCAGTTGGTAGTAGTTCCGCTACGTGGCAGTCACGAGTGCAAGGCCCAAGTCTAGTTAATTGTTTTACGGGTTCGTGGACGCGTTCCACCGGAACCAGGTTGTGAAGGCCGGAAATGGCCTTATATTGTTTTATAGAGTGACCCCAAGGATTAGAGACCAAAATTGATATGGAAGTTATGTATGTATGCTAGTAAGAGTTGGAAGTACGGAAGGAGTAGAGCCTGAATCCATTAGAACCTTTCGAGGTAACTACACCCGTGCATGTGTGGGGTGGTAGCTGAGCGGGAACATGAGGTTTTCCCGGTGATGATACAGTCGTCAGACCCTAGTAGACCTAGTAGAGAGGATTATGACTGACTTTGAGGTCATTATGAGTATGGGCTAGTTGGCTTCGTGAGTGCCAAGGTTGACGTCTTAGTTTAAGTTGTTATGTGGCCATGGGTGGCATATGTAGTATGAAGGGTGCAGTAGGAGGAGACTATGTCGCTATCTATTTAGATTGGACTCCGAAAGAACATTCGGGGACGAATGTTTCTAAGGGGAAGAATGTTACACCAGTAACTCCAGGACATGTTTAAGAGAATATGCGTAAGGAACTCAAGACTTGAAATTAGTTGAAAGGAAGAATTGTTTTAAACGGAAAATCTTAGAAACGTCGGAAAGGAAAAATGTTCATTGGTGAGAATTAGGTTCTCAAAATGCATTAATTGAAGAGTATGGAACTTATTATCATTATGGAAATTTATTGTTTCACGGTTTTGGTCGCGTGGGGCCCTTTGAGAATTTTACATTTTGTGGGGCCAGCGAGGGTTCTGGAATTTATGGACGAATGAGAGGCGACCGTGGCACCCCCACCATAGTATTGGACGAAATTTGCAAGGGTATAATGGTCATTGACCATCTTGGAAGATAAGTCTTGCTAGCTTGAGTTTGTTGACCAAGTCGACTTGCCAGTGCTTAATCCGTGTGATTTTCATCTTAGCCACCCGTTTGTTTAAGTCTAAGCCTTCAGGTGTTATATATTCACTACACTAGTGCAAGACTAGTCTTGAACACTTAGAAAAATAGAGAGGCCTTGTTCTTGAGCTAAGTGCTCTCGGCTTTGTCTCGTTCCACAAAATTTTTGTAGTTTTGATCCATTAGCCACAAGACTTTAACCCAAGGTCCCTAAGGGTATTGTAAGGATATCTCAATAGAAAGATTTCGGAAAAAGCAGCGTTTTTACGTTAGTCATAAGCGAAACCCTAAGGTGTTCTTGACTTTGAAGTTGGAAATAGAAGAGGAGTTTTCCACGAGCTACAAGGGTGCAAATAGCGGATTGGAGCGTTAAGAAAAGGAGTTGGAGTTGCTAAGGATCGACTTAGGGTTTTGGAGCATTTTGAGCTTAAGAAGGTATTAATCTCAGTCTTACTATTATAATTCAAGATTTCATGTTGTAGTAGTTAGAAATGATCATGTGGATTATATTATGAAGAATGATATGTGTTATGGAATAGTTGGATGGAATCAAGTTGCATGATTTAGCCTTTAAGATTGTAATTCAATTTAGTACTAGTTTAGTCGTCGCGTGTTATCTAAAGAGTGGATTAAGGTGGTTATAATTGTTAAGTTGTTTATTACTATATAACATGCTAGACCTAAGAACTTGGATTGAAAAGGAATTGGAAAGGTTGATAAGTTGTTGCACTTTTTGGCCGAATTGACATTTGCATTGTGGACTAGTTTAATGTAATTTGTGGGCGGAATTTTACACGTCTGTTAAGGCGTGTAATCCTTTGGTTAGTGACTTGTTGGGCCTTAAATGTGGCGTGTTTGGTTATTGTATTCGGCCTTGAAAAGGTGGCAAAGTATGTAAAAACAAAGGAAGTGCTGCCCGATTTTCCGTAGATTTTAGTGGCTTAGCACTTAGAATATTCTACGTTCGAAGCTAGAGGTTAATGGGAGTATTATGGCCAATTTAGGTTGAAGTACCAAGTATAGCGTATTCTACTTGACGGATGGAATAGCTAGCAAGGTTGAAGTACTTTGGAGCTTTTGCTACTTATCGATAATCGTCGCGGTATGTGAACCTCTTCCTTCTTTTGACATGATTCTATGTATGGAATATACATGTAGTACTATTTCATGATTCCTACACTCTTAGAAGTTAAGAGGTAGTTATGTTGATTTACTCTGCAAAGCTACGTCTAAGAAATCCTAAGTCCTTACGAAGTCTTAT
Organism: Przewalskia tangutica; assembly: GCA_029844215.1. NCBI lineage: Eukaryota > Viridiplantae > Streptophyta > Magnoliopsida > Solanales > Solanaceae > Przewalskia > Przewalskia tangutica. Next base: position 31,291,771 of record CM056720.1, on the reverse strand, counting down.
GGGGATGTTGGTAAGAGTCGTTAGGAGGTATTTTGGAGCCAAGTTGACTTGGCTAATTTACTACGAATAAGAATAAGTATCGAACAAGCCATTGCGGCGTTAATAAAGGAAAATGTAATGACAATTAATTATGTTAAAACAAGTAGAATTCTCCATCTGCATAGAAGCTAAGATAAGACAAAATTGTATTACATTTTCTAAATCATGGCTACTTGAATAAGATCGTTATAAATAAGTATAACTTAATCACGACGCACCAAAGTATATGTTACTAATTTTAAAAGAGTTTACGTATGAAGTTTTAAGACTTTGAAACTTGTTTTCTTAAAAGTTAAGAGACTTGAAGTATTTTGAAAGCTATGTGATTTGATTTGAAAGTATAAGTCTCTTGGTTATAAAGAGAATGAATTAGTTTAAGGCATAAAGTTAGTATGACGGCTTTATGGGAAGTTGGTTATAATAACTTTATGGGAGGTTAAGAGAATGATTTTCTTCAGTAACATAAACAAGAAATGATTTGAAATAAAGAAGGGCAAATTGTTTTAAAGGTACCAATTGCTTAAGGTCTTTAAGAAAGAAGTCACTTGATTTAGAAGCCGGTAATTGTATTTCTAAAAAAAGCATTGTGACTTGTCGTGAAAAGTAGATATGACTTGATACTACGGTTATTAGTATCTTGGAAGTTTTGTTTGAAAGAGAATCATTTTAAAGGAGTAGAGGCACGTGAGTACGTTGGGTTAAATTCGGATTTTATAATGACATGTTAGTGCCTTAAGGAAACAAAAATGAGAGTGTATATGAACAAGCTAATAAGAAGTTAGGGGATTTCTTAACTTGCTTATATTATGTATGATAAGCCGGTAGTGCTTATGTTATGTATGATAAGCCGGTAGTGCTTATGTTATGTATGATAAGTCGGTAGTGCTTATGTTATGTATGATGGTAGGTTGAGTTAGGGTAAGAGTATAAATGAGGCAAGCCAGGCGTTATACCACCTTCTCGGGGTAAGAGTATAAGTGAGGGTAAATCCCAGCTGTACCACCTGCTTTATGTGTTATTTGTGGCCGGTCGAGATAGGGTAAGAGTATAAATGAGGCAAGCCCAGGCGTTATACCACCTTCTCGGGGTAGAGTATAAATGAGGGCAAGCCCAGGCGTTATACCTGCTTTATCACCTTCTCGAGTAAGAGTATAAATGAGGGCAAGCCCAGACGTTATACCACTGTTTTGATTGATTTTATGGGCGTGAGACCCGTGGTTATATTTTACACTTTTAGTTATCGGCGGTGATGGGGATTCCACGGGCATGCTTTGATATTGGTGTGATCGCGTCCCGATTTGGTAGGGTAGTATATGTGTCCCTCCGTAGTGGGCGGACTATGTTATGAAAGATAAGTAAGTTAGATAGAAATGAACTTAATGACTTCTCTAAGTAAGTCGTAAGATATGGCTATAACTCTTAATGTAATGGAAAAGATATTGATGTGAAATTAAGTTCATAAGTGGTAATGACACGGCGAGGATGCGGTATGTATTTTTATACTCGTCCTTGTCATTCTTTATGCAGATTATGATCATTTCTTGTACTTTATTTACATTCCATATTAAATTTTTGTTATGCGGCCGCCAGGGGCTGCGTTCATGTCGCGAGTTTAGGTACCTTATTATGGATCCGCGAGCTTAGGATCTGGTTGACATTTTAGATGGCTCGAATGTTAGGAGTTGTCATGGCTATGTATATTCGAAGTGCGGCGGGGCCTTGTCCGTCATAGTAGGTGTTCAAATCTTAAGTGCTGTATTCACGTGTAAATTTGGGTGGTTAGAATTGTAATTACATTTTTGGATAGTGTAAACCCTTTTTGGGTGATTTATATTACGGCAGCCTTATCGGCTTTGCCTTGGTTTTAAGATAAAAAAAAAAATGTGTTACTTATTTTCCGCAGCAGTTTATTATGTTGTATGTTTTGAGGGTGCCCAGGTAGGGCACCAGTCGCGGCCCGGGGTCGGGTCGTGACATTAATGTGGTAGAATTGGCTAGTGAAAGTCCTAAGGTATAAAGGTGAAAAAGGGTGCAAAGAGGCTTCATATCTTATCCTATATTGATGAAATTATGGAATGTTTTGTATGCATGGTGTCACGACCCGTTCCGGGGCCGTGACTGGTGCCTTACCGGGGCACCCAAGTAGACATACATCAGAGTAATCAGCGGAATATAAAAACAAGACATGAAACAAATGTAAATTGAGACACAGTTTATCTGAGAAAAGTCGCCTTTCGGCATATATATATATAAAGAGTGAGCGATTACATCGACTTTACAACATGACTCTGGACCTCAGGAATGTAAACAACTATGGCGGGACAGGGCCCCGCCATACCCTGAATGTACATATATCTACAACATCAGGGAGAACCATACCAAAAGTCGAGCCTCCGGAGAAGATGGAGCTCCTGACACCAAAGCAAAGATCCTAAGGATGCGGATCTAGCACCTGCTTGCCCTTACCTGCGGCATGAACGCAGCCCCCCGAAGGAGGTCAGTACAACAGGTACCAAGTATGTGAAAGCGTAAATGCGAAGTAAAATCAAAGAATTTAAAACCATTTGCAAATACAACGTTCAAGCGCACATAGTGCCACAACATAAACAAGAGCAAAATAGAAATAATGGCGGTCTTATCTCCCAGGCGCGAATGATCGGCGGGGCGAATCGCCCATAGTATCATTATGCGTGCCTAATCTGGACTTCCTGCGATCCGCATAGGTCACACAGACCGCATGAGGTATTCCTTGCATCGGGGTAGCTAACCCCGGTACCTCCTGGACTCGCGATCCGCGTAGTCTCATAGACGCGTAGTCACGCAGACCGCATGGCATCCGCGTCGGGATAAAACACCGGAATGATCAATCCGGAACTCCGCGGCTCCGCATAGTCACCGATTGCATAGGCCGTATAGACCGCATCAGGGTGGCAAGCCCTCGGTATAACAAGTCGAGGGTAGGTGATATAATACGATAACGGACTTAGTTTAACAGCGTAAGCCGCAACAAGAATAACAATATCACAAGACACTAACACCGTAGCATCCTAACATGTTACTTATCAAACCATCTTACTACACTTTGCGAGAAATCAATACGATTTTCATAAACAATTAGTAAAGCGTTCCTTTTATCTTTCTTAAGTCGTTATACCTAACTTCCGTAAACCTAGTATAACTCTTAAGCTTTACGTTTAAAAATCAAGTATTACTCTTCTTTCAAAAATGATTATAATTCTTTTGAAATACTTCGAGTTCTTATTATTTAGACTCAAGTCAAGTAAAACCATGTTGATTAACATCACGTCTATAGTACTATATATATACTTTAAAATATCATGCTCGAGGATGGGAAGAATCACATACCTTCTGGCGAAGACCACTGCCAAGTCGAATATGTCGCGCGAGTATCGACTATAACGATCAAATACGTCTATCAGCGTCTAGACTATCTTGTATAAAGTTCTAAGCGAGAGGGTTCTCTATTCTACGGAAAATTGGGCGACTACCCTACGTCAAGCTACCCAAGTCTCACGTAAATCTGATCTATGTAAATGCAGTTTAATTCTATTCTTTAATATCGTTCTATATCTTATACTCAAGTCTTAACTATTCTTATATGTAATATCCAATTACAATAGAAGGACAAGAGTATTTACCTCGATAAGCCCAAAATTATCCAAGTTAAATGTCGATCCTGAGCGAGGTGACTATTAAACGAATACCATACCGGGATTGATGATTTGTTCGACCAGTGCGAGTGCGAGATGTTTCTCAAGATTGATCTGCGATCGGGCTATCATCAGTGCAGTCGAGGCGGATGTCCACAGGATTGCATTCGGACGATGCGGGCATTATGAGTTCAGGGTCATGTCTTTCGAGTTGACCAATGCTCCGGCGGTATTCATGGATTTGATGAACCGAGTATTCAAGCCATTTTTGGACACGTTTGTGATAGTGTTCGTTGATGATATCTTGGTTTATTCTCGCTCAGAGCAGGAGCATGCGGAGCATTTGAGGTATCTTTGAGAGTTCTCGAGACCAGCGATTATCGCCATGTTTTGAAATGTGAGTTACGGTTGACTTGGTGGCTTTTCTTGGGAATATAGTGAGGCGATGGTATTGGTGAATCTGCCAAGATCGAAGCGATCGAGTTGGCTTTGACTACTACTCGGCGAGGTTCACGATTTTACGGGCCTTGCGAGTTATTATCGGTTCGTAGAAGTTTGCTTATCTACGCACCATTTACTAGGTGACTCGTAAAGCGGCTAAGTTTGATGGTGATGCGTGTGGCGGGGTTTCCGATTCTTGAAGAGGCGGCGCCCCGTTCTTACTATTCGAGAGGGCCGAGCGGCTATGTCGTGTATTGTGATCGTCGAGCATCGAGTTGGGATATGCTGTTCACTCTTTATATATATATGCGAAAGCGACTTTTCTCAGATAAAGCGTGTCTCAATTTACATTTGTTTCATGTCTTGTTTTATATTCCGATTACTCGATGTATATCTACTTAGGTGCCGGTAAGGCACGATCCACGGCCGAGGCAGTCGTGACAAAAGTAATATCGAGCGATTAATCCTCGGAAAGTGTCTGAGCCGTATCTAGTAGAGTCTTGATTATCGGTGTGTTGTGCACCACACCAATAATTAGGAGGCTATAGGATATTTAGGATTGGTTTCCATTCTTCTCATTACGAGATCGTGCCTTAGAATGCGTGTTATAAGTTGGACCTCTAACGTATTCTTTTATGCTGATTATGCCTCCGTAAGGTAACGGGCCAGAAGGGCAAGGCGTGAGGAGCTACTAGTAGGACACCGAGAGTCACGAGGACTCGAGCCCGATCTATACCGAGGCGGCGAGTTCCATAGCGCCGCCGACCAACAGAGACCACGATACCGCGCCTCGCATCCCACGGCTGGGGCGAAGGTTAGGAGTACAAGGAGATCTTGATTATTGGCGAGATTGTGGCGAACATGAGATAAGTGGATCTGTGGTTCGATTCAGCGATGCACATGGTTCACCCGAGATCGAACGATTTGAGGCTACGGGAATTTACGAGTTGTAGCGCGAGTTCTACGGGTTGAGGCACGAGGATGATCCGCGAGTTCATCCATCGATTCTGAGGATCATGCGGTGTCAAGGCTTGAGACCGAGTCGTGATCTTGGTTCGCGTCGCTGCGTGATACCGCGATCGATTGGTTTGATTCGTGGGAGCTTTCGGGAGAGCATCGCCTCCGGTATGGGGCGAGTTCTCGGAGGCTTTCCTCACTCACTTCTTGCCTCCGCGGATGAGAGAACGCGGGCCGACAAGTTTTATTCTTTGAGACGCAGAGGCGCCGGTTAGGGAGTACAACATTGAGTTGATTCGTTGGCTCGATATGTCCTGCGTTGGTAGCGAATATGGAGGGCGGTGCACCGCTCGTCACGGTCTAGATGATTATATGGTCGAGTCTTGTGCGGGTGTTGCTCTTCACCAGGTATGGACATTACCGCGTGCGAGCTCATGCGCTTGGGTGCGAGGCGTAGAGACCGGCGGTCGGCGGATATCAGCGCGAGAAGGCCAAGAGGCGGTGGATCTTTTGGTAGCTCCGGGGTGGGCGGCCTCGTGACGTCTAGATTTGCACCACGGCCGGCTCGAGCACTCCTACATCGCCGTTTCGGTACAACGAGTATTCGGGCGGTCGGGGCCCGGACTTGATTTCGAGTAGCAAGGTGCTAACCGATCGAGTCGCTCGGTGTGTCCGATGTGGTAGATTCCATTCGGGAGGTTGTGGTACTACTTGAGCTTGCTACACTTGTGGCGGCGGTCATTATGCGAGAGTCTGTCAGGCGAGCGTGGCGATGGTAGGAGTCGACTGCGAGTGCATGCCGGTCTTCATCCCCGATTTTCGCCCGGAGTGGTACTCATGGACCAGGTCGCGGCGAGTCGTGGCGCGGGTCCGATTCTAGCGGTCCTCGAGAACGCATTTATGCCTTATCGGCGGCGGGACGGGGCGTCGCCTGACGTCGTCACAGGTACCTTATCAGTTTATGGTTATGATGTGTATGCCTTGATAGATCCGGGTTCTACTCTGTCCTATATATCTCCCCTTATTGCTAGTAAGATAGGGATAAAACCTGTATCCATAGACCCTTTTGAGGTAGCTACGCCAGTGGGCGATTCAGTGGTAGCTCGGCGGGTATATAGGGCTTGCCCAGTGACTTTATGCAGTCGTCAGACCCTAGCCGACATGATAGAGTTGGACATGACTGATTTCGATGTGATCATGGGCATGTATTGGTTAGCTTCTTGCTATGCCAATGTAGACTGCGAGGAGAGAGTGATGCAGTTCGATTTCTGAGGCCGGTTATTGAGTGGGAGAGGAACTTTGTATCGCCAGGTAGGTTTATTTCCTACCTCAAGTCTAGGAAGATGGTGCAGAAGGGGTACATCTACCATCTCATTCGGGTGTTTGATCTGAGTGCGGTGCAGTTTTCGATCAGTTCGATAGTCGAGAGTTCCCGGGCGTGTTTCAGACGACCTCCGGGTATCCCTCACGAGAGAGATAGAATTTTGTATCGATGTCTTGCGGACACTCGGCTTTATTTCCATTCGCCATCTGAATGGCACTGCCGAGTTGAGAGAGTTGAAGGACGGTGAGAGATTTCTTTGGAGAAAGGGCTTCATCGAGCCTAGTGTTTCTCCCCAGGAAGCCGGTATTGTTCGTGAAGAAGAAGGATGGGGCTTTGCGCATGTGTGTTGATTACGGTGAACAAGGTGACTATTAAAACGGATACCCCTTTCCGGGATTGATGATTTGTTCGACCGGTGCGAGTGCGAGATGTTTCTCAAGATTGATCTGCGATCGGGCTATCAGTCACAGTCGAGAGGCGGATGTCCCTAGGGCGCATTCGGACCGTCACGGGCATTATGAGTTCGGTCATGTCTTTCGGGTTGACGATGCTCGTGGTATTCATGGATTTGATGAACCAGAGTGTTCAAGCCATTTTTAGACACGTTTGTGATAGTGTTCATTGATGATATCTTGGTTTATTCGCTCGAGCGAGGAGCATGCGGAGCATTTGAGGCTATCTTGAGAGTTCTCGAGACCAACGATTATCGCCAAGTTTTGAAATGTGAGTTACGGTTGACCGGTGGCTTTTCTTGGGCATATAGTCGGGCCGATGGTATTCGGTGGATACGGCCAAGATCGAAGCGGTCGAGGAGTTGGCCAGACCTCTACTCCGGCGAGGTTCGTAGTTTTAGGCCTTGCGAGGTTATTATCGATTCGTAGAAGTTTGCTTCTATCTGCACCATTGACTAGGGTGACTCGAGCGGCTAAGTTTGATGGTGATGCGTGTGGCGGGGTTTCGATTCTTGAAGGAGGCGGCGACCGCCCCCGTTCTTACTCTTCCAGAGGGCCCAGACGGCTATGTCGTGTATTGTGATGCGTCAGGTATCGAGTTGGGATGTAACTGTTCACTCTTTATATATATATGCCGAAAGACGACTTTTCTCAGATAAACTGTGTCTCAATTTACATTTATTTCATGTCTTGTTTTTATATTCCGCTGATTACTCTGATGTATGTCTACTTGGGTGCCCCGGTAAGGCACCAGTCACGGCCCCGGAACGGGTCGTGACACATGGTGGGGTAGAATTTTACACGTCCTGTTAAGGCGTGTAATCCCCTTTGGTTAACTGAATTGTTGAGCCTTAAATGTGGCGTTTTGTTATATCCCGTATTTCCAGAGTATGTACGTGAAGGCGTACGTATAAAAGTTTAAAGCCTTGAGTAGGCAAAGTGGCTTGGCCGAAAATTATTTTGTTCATGACACGTTTAGAGTCGTTTTTCGGCGAAGCGTTTCCACGACTTTCGTAGGGAAAATTCCGGCTATGTCATTTCTAATTTTTGCGGATTTTTCCGAGAGGCGAAACATTTTGGACCAACGAGGCGCGGCAGCACCTCTCATTGGTGGCGGGAAAGTGGACGACTTGGGTGGGTTTTGTCTAGTAGTTGGTAGGATATTTTTTATGGTAGATGGATAAGGTGCACTTGGCATGATCTTGACCCTACACTTGCTATGCACTTGGCATAATCTTGGCCATTGGTTGGCCTTGGCTTGACTATAAATACCACTAAGATTGAAGACTTCTTCATCCTAAAAATCTCTAAGTCTTGAAAGCTTTCCTCCCCATCCCTTCTTTATGGTTCTCGGCCTCCCCCCCTTTGTGAGGCCTTGTAGCCGAGAGCCCCTCTCCACTCTTGGCCGAGTACCCCACAGTGGGAGTAGTAGAGGGTGTACACCAGCCTAGTTCTTTCGTATAATACCCCCACTTTGTGGTGTAGAAATACTCTCCAAGTATTGTTATAATGCCCAAATTACCTTAGCGTATACCTTGTAGTATTCTAAGGTTATACTTATCTGAAAAGCCAGAAATACTATTATACTTCCCTTGATCACAAAGCCGAAACCTAAGGAAAATCTCCATAGTTAGTTGGAGTATTAAGTAGAAGTTGGTTAGAACTTCTAAGGGTGGTTTGGAGGCGGGTTAGGCGCGCGGAGTTGGAGCTAAGCGTTGACCGGGATCGACATTTAAACTCGGATAATTATGGGCTATCGAGGTAATTATCTTGACCTTCTATTGTAATTGGAAATTACATATTGTAGAATATATAGTTGAAGTATACTATATATAGAACTGAGCGTAGTTATCGGCAATGTCTTTTGACTTAAGCACGAATAATACTTACGATGTCTTGCGACTTAAGCTGAATTTTAAGAAGTGGCTGTAATTACATAGGGGTGTATTACGGTGAAGCGTGTAGTATTCGTGAGTAGAATTGTACGTCAGGTTAGGCGTGCAAGCCCACGGTTGGCTTAGTGGCCTCGATAGAGGAGGAGATTTCTGTTTGTGGGGAGGTCTTTGCCAATTTTACGTAGAATATGGAGCGATGAGATCTAGATGTTAATAAGCGCCTTGTGGCCTTATAGGTTGAAGTACTACGTGTGGTGCGATCTACGTGGCTTAAGTAGCCGAAGCGGTTTGAAGTACTTGGAGCGTTTTGCTATTAGGTACTCGTCACGAGGTATGTGAACCTCTTCCTATCTTTCTAGCATGATATGTGTATAACTATGTAATGCGGTAGACGTACATGTGTTAAAAGTATTTGATTGATTTAAAACATAAAGGGTTATAACGGCTTTATGGGAAGTTGGTTATAACAGCTTTATGTAGATAAGAAAAAACTTTGTGATTGTTAAAAGGTAACTGATTTGACTTATAAGCGACTTGATGTGTGATAATAAAGAACTTGAAGTCTTTCGTTAAGAAACCCTTTTTGAAAGAAGAGTAATACTTGGTTTAGAGAACTTAAGAGTTATACTAGCTTTATGGGAAGTTAGGTATAACGTCTAAATGAGATAAAAAGAATGGCTATTTGATCTTAGAAGTTAAGAGACTTGATCTTATAAGATAAGAGACTTAACTTAATTGAATTGATTTGAATGTTGTAAGATGTGTGAAACCTCGTTCGTGAGTAATGAGTACTTGGTTTTAGAAAGGAATAATGTTTCTTGATTTGGAAATCGGAATGTGTATCGACAAACCCTGCGGCGTTAATAAAGGAAAATGTATTGAATAATTAAGTATTATTAAAACCAGTAGAAACCTCCGTCTGCATAGAAGCTAAGATGAGACAAAATGATATTACATTTTCTAGATCATGGTGCTTAATAAGGTTGATTATGAACAAGAATAACTGCTACTTTATGGCATATGTTACTAAATTGTTTTAAAAGAGATTAAGACATTGAACTATGAAACTTTCCTAAAAAGAGACTTGTGTAAATGAAATTGACAAATTGGAACTTTAGGGAAAAGAAGGCATAGTGTTGCCTTAATTTAGTTTTTAAAAGGAAAGTATGGGAGTTGTTTTGGTTTACTTAAAAGATGTAAGTCACTCTATTTTATACTACGGTATCGGGTGACTTTTATAAAAGAATGAATCTCTTAAAAGGAATTTAACGTCGTAGTACTTTAGGAGTTAAAACCGGACCTTGGCGTAAAATGAAAGTACTTTGAGTTGTTGTGAAACACACTTTATGCTTGTTGTTGTGAAACACCGCCTATCTTTGTCGTTGTGAAACTTGCCTATGCTTGTCGTGATAGCCATTGTTGTGCAAGAATTGTGTTTCTATACTCTGAGTGCCTCTCGATGGAGGTTGGTTGACTTGTTGAGAACTTACTTGGGCGTCGGCGTGTGGAGAAATTCCGCAGTGCGTTCACATTGATTGTGTTACTTTTGCTAATCGCTTTGGACATCACCACGATCGTAGCGCGGGTATGCTTCCATTTGATCTTTGCTATTGTTTCCCTTTGGGCATCGACACGATGCGTGGCGCGCGGGTATGTTTCCATTTGGAATGTTGCTTTATTGTTTCCCTTTGGGCATCTTGACGATCGTGGCGCTGCGGGTATGTATCCATTTGGAATCTTTGCTATTGTTTCACTTTGGGCATCGACCACGATCGTAAGCGCTGCGGGTATGTTTCCATTTGGAATCTTTGTCTTATTGTTTCCCTTTGGACATCACGACACGATCGTAGCGCGCGGGTATCTCCATTTGGATTGTTGTCGTGTTGATATCATATCATAAGCGCCGTGGTGAGGAAGGAATTCCAGGACGCAGTGATGATTTGGAGGCGTGAGTCACGACTTAATATATTTGTTTATATGTTGTATAATGTAGTTTGGTTATCATACATGTCTCACGCTTTATATAGTGCTATGATTTCATTCTGATATTTCTGATTTCACATACTTAGTACTGTTGTCTTGACCTCCTTGAGGCTGCGTTCATCTGCATGAGGTACATCGTTCGTGGGTCCTCGCTCTTAGGATCACATTCAGTGTTGGAAAGCTCGTTCCTTGGAGGCTTATCTTTGGTAGAGTTTCCACTGAGTTGTAGTCTCTTGTACATTCGGGGTATGGCGAGAACTGTCCGTCATTGTTATGTAAAAATCTTAGAAGTGCCTGCTTTATTGTAGGAAGGGTTTTGTAAAAAGGATAACTGTTAGGGATTTTATGTATATATATATCTTGAAGGCAAGCTTTTGGTTGCTGTTTATCTATCATGTCTCATTTCATGTTTAGGTTTTTTTATTTCATGATTTTCTGCGATGTTGTATCACTAGGGTGCGGGGTAAGGCACGATCCGCGGGCGAGTTCGGGTCGTGACACGTTTAATTATTGATTTTAGGGCCTTGAAAAGGTGGAAAAGTATGTAGAAACAAAGGAAGTGCTACCTGATTTTCCGTAGAATAAGAGACCTTACACTTAGTATGATTCTACGTTAAAAATCTATGAGTTGATAGACATGTTATGATTAATATAGGTTGAAGTACTACGAGTAACGTATTCTACTTGAAGGTGGAAAAGCTAGCAAGGTTAAAGTACTTGGAGCATTTTGCTACTTGTCGATAATCATCGCAGTATGTGAACCTCTTCCTTCTTTTGGCATGATCTGCGTATGAAATAGCCATGTGATATTATTTCATGATTCCTTCTACTCTTAGAAGTTAAGAAGTATTCACGTTGTTAATTCTAAGTTAAAGGTATGTCTAAGTTATCTAAGTCCTTACCAAGTCTTATGGGATGTTGGTAAGGAGTGTTAGAAGTTATGAAGTGTGAATTAAAGTTTGTGCCTTGATTTATTTGAAGTAAGTAAGTTGATTTTATGTTTGAAAATGACTTGAATTTATATGTGAAAAGGGGATTGATTTTAAAAATGGAAGTTATATGATTTTAAAGAGAATAAGCTACTTGGTTTTGGAAGCTTATGAAACTTTATTTTTCAAGATTATGGGACTTGATTTCTAGAGTGTAGATGACATGATTTTATAAGTATAAGTAAATGGACTTTAAAGAATGTATGTTATGAAGTTTTAAGACTATGAACTTTGATTTTCTTTAAAGGATTATGAAACTTTATTTTTCAAGTTATGGGACTTGATTTCTAAAGTATAAGCGACATAATTTTAAAGAGTGTATGCTACGAGGTGTTAAGACTATAAGCCTTGATTTTATAAGAGGAAATGACTTAATTTTAAAAAAAGTATGGCTTCTTAATTTATTTCAAAAGTTAAGAAGATGGTTTCCAAAAGAGTATGTGACTTGAGCTTTAAAAAGAAAGGAGTTCTATGATTCTTTTTAAGTATGTATGTACGTAGTATTTTTGGGTTTAGTTTCCCTAATGTTGCAAGAATAAAGTGCCTTAAGTTCTCTAAAATGAAAGGTTGTTATAATAGCTTTATAGGAAGTTGTTATGTGACTTAAGATGAAGTGAAAAAATAGTTTTAAAATGTTATGTAAGGAAAATTACACCAGGAGCCTACAAATAGGTGGATTATGTTTATGAGATCACCGAGTACAAATAGGTAGGATTATGTTATGAGATACAGAGCCTAACGTAAGCGGATTACGCCATATTACAGAGCCTACACATAGGCGGGTTCACATCATCTTACAAGGCCAGGCGGGGCAGATTATCTTCATGATTCCACATGATGCGAGCTCCAGCGGCGGGCGATTATGCTACAAGATTCCACAGTGCAGAGCTCGCGGGCGGATTATGCTACATGATTCCACAGCACTGAGCTCCAGCGGGCGGTTATGCTACATGATTCCACAATACACGAGCTCCGCATGCGGGCGGATTATGCCACATGATTCATCGATCTGCGTGTCCATGATAAATGGATTACATTATCACGTATGGATAATCAAGTAAGCTCCCAAATAAGAAGTCCCTCCATAAAGTGGATTATGTTATATAAGATATGTAAGTTCGTGGAAAAACTTGATTAAATTCTTAAGTATGTATGTAAGAATATGATGTTAATTCGGTGAAAGAAGGAAAAAATGATTAATGTCACGAATGATTTGGGAGTTAAATGGCGCAGTAGGATCTGATATTTCATTTTATACTTGCCTGTCATTCTTTTATCTGATTATGATGTAGTTCTGTACCTTATTTACATTCCATACTAGACATTTGTCACGACCGCCCGAGAAATGCATTCATGCCGCGTGTATTAGTATCTGAGTTGGTGATCCTTGCTCTTAGGATCTGTTGGTTCTGGAAAAGCTCCATTCACTCTGAGGCTTATCTTTTGATGCAGTTTCCCCGATGTTGTAGATTTATGTACATTGAGGATATGGCGAACCTGTCCATCATGATTGTAATTCTTAGAGGTCTGTAGTCATATCTTGTGGGTCGGTTTGTAAAAAAAGAAGAAGTATGTAACTGCATTTGGTTAAGTATATGTATATGTGTCCAGGGAGGTAGCCTTATCAGCTAACCTGTTGTTTATTTCTTGTTGATTTATTTTATAAGTTTCATGTATGTTCCGCTGATTATCTCTGATGTATAACTGTAAGGGTGCCCAGGTAGGGCACCAGTCGCGGGCCCGGGGTCGGGTCGTGACAATTTCATTAATAGTACTTTGAGTTTCTAAATAGAAGTTGTTCTATACATTCTCTTGATAGTACTTTGATATTGGTTTGTTGAAAAGGAAGGCATGGTAATTGTCTTGGTTTGTTGAAAAGGAAGACATGGTAATTGTCTTGGTTTGTTTAAAAGGAATGCATGGTAATTGTCTTGGTTTAAAGGAAAGGCATGGTATTGTCTTGGTTTGCTAAAATGTTGGTTTATTCATTTTATGATAATGAGAGTCAAAGATTATTTTAACTTACATATGTTTGCTCATATAGCCATTTGTGCAAGTGTTATATTTCCACATCACCGCGTCCCTCGTTAAAGGGCCGTCAACATTATATTATTCAGTGCGGGTTCAACTCCCGGGGCATTATATATATCATGGAGTAGCTCCCATGACGTGAGATGGTACACACTCACTGCGGGTCTGAAGGACTCATGCGGGTTCAAATCCCAGGACATAATCCATGGACTAGATCTCCGTGATGCGAGTATCATGTACCGACGCTCATGCGAGGCCACAAGCCTCATGCGGGTGAAATAGTCTTATACGGGTGAAACAACCCATGAATAGAATTGCATAATGATATTGTGGGCAGGTGTCCCGTATATTGACATGACTTTCATATTTTGAAATGGTTTTGGATTTCATTAATGAAAGGGTGCAGTGGTTTCATGATTTGAGATGAAACGATTAATCTCATTGTATAAAGGCATAACTTAATAGGTAAAGTTGACTCTCATTACTCTTATATTTGCAAGGAATAGTTGTACTGTTATTTTGATTATCATACTTGCCTCCTGTTATATTTGGACTGTGTGATCTCCTTTACAGTACTTATCATTTCACATACTTGGTACATTTTTCGTACTGACCCCCTTTCTCCGGGGGGCTGCGTTCATGCCGCAGGTTTAGGTACGCAGTTTGGTGATCTGCAAGTGTAGGATCCTTGCTCAGAGTTTTTGGGATAACTCCATTGTTCTGGGGCTTATCATTTTGGTATATATCTTTCATTACAGGCTTTTGTACAATTATAGATGCAGCGGGGCCTTGTCCCGTCATAGTTCTATAAAACTCTTAGAGGTCTGTATTCATATGTGGGGTTGGACTCGTGTACAGTGTAATTCCTTTGGCTTATATATATATGGCAGTCTTATCGGCTTTGCCTTTGCATGTTTGTTTTAAAAAAAAAAGAGTGTTATTTAACTTCCGCGGGTAATTTGTGTCGTTTGGGTAAAAGGGTGCCCACGTAGGGCACCAATCGCGGGCCCAGGGTTCGGGTCGTGACATTTTCTTTCATCTAAAGAGGCTTCCGGAGATGCACATACCGGGGAATATATTTTTGATTATGTGGATGAGTGCATTGAAAAAGTTGGGGTTCAAAATGTGGTTCAAGTGGTGACCGACAATGCTTCTAATAATTTGAAGGCCGCGAAATTATTGTTACAAAAGAGGCCTCAAATCTTTTGGACTCCATGTGCCACTCACACAATGAATCTTATGCTTGAAGGAATTGGTAAGCTTCCTAATTTCAAGAATGTAATTTTAAAAGCAAAAAAAATTACCGTTTTTATCTACTCTCATCATAAGACGTTGGCATTGATGAGAAAATGTACAAAGAGGAATGTCACGTAGGGAGTAACTAGATTTGCCACATCTTTCTTAAAATTGCAAAGTTTAATTGAAAAGAAAGAAGAGTTGAGGCAAATGGTAAACTCCAACGCATGGAAATAGACCAAATGGTCTAGAAGCTTGAAGGGAAAATCCGTATATGCTACCATAGTACAACCGGCTTTTTGGAATGGGATTGCTCTTTTCTTGAAGGTATTTACACCTTCTGTGAAAGTCCTTAGACTTGTTGATGGAGATGTGAAGCCGGCTATGGGCTTTGTTTATGGTGAAATCCTAAAAGCAAAGAATGATATTAAAGAAACTTTAAGGTATAGGGAAGAGAAGTATAATGTAAAATCCGGAAAATAATAATAATATATAGTTGTTGGTTGAGTTAATAAAAATACATATATATAAGAAAATAAAGAATAAATTGCATGGGATAGAGTTAGTGTTAAAGTTGGATAAATAGATAGATGAAATGAAAATAAGAAAACAAAAAGAAAAGAAAAACAAAAGAAAAACAAAAAACAAAAAAAAAACAAAAAAAAAACAAAAAAAATCAGCATGCATACGTGATACGTCCACCCCTTTCCCTTCCCACCCCCTTTTCATTTCCCCTCCAACTCTTGTCATTTCACCTCCCATAGGTTATAGAAAACTCTCCACTTATACATTGTATTTACACACAAACAAAGTACATAACATAAAGGTTATAAAATCAGAAAAAAAACAAGTGAAAAGAAGAGGAAAAAATACCAAGAGGGCAAGAAGAACAAGAAGCAAAATACTAGAGAGTAAGGATAATTTTAGCAACCACACAACAATAATCTTCACACTTACAAGGTGAGTTTTCTCACTCAGAAATTCTAGTTATCATCCTTTATTTTAAGTTCAATACATGTTAGAATAAGAATTGAGTATTGAAAAGAAATATTGAACTTTTGATTGTTTAGACAACTAGTTGCGTCATGAACTTTACGAACTGTTCTCACTGAGTTATAATTGTTAGAATTTGATGAAATTCGGAAGAGTGGTACACCTCTCTATTATGATCATATAGAACCAAAAATGAGGTAAAATGGACATACGGTTTGAAAGTTATCATAGTTCAAAGTTTCTGCCTTAGATTTGGCCGAAATTCGGAAAGGCATAATTACAGACTGTTTTTATTGAGTTTTACTTATTAGAATTATATGAAAATTTACATGGTTGTAAATCTCTCTGTTACAGACAGATATATATAAAGATTTATTATAACGGACTTACGAGTTGAGAGTTATTGTAGTTTGAAGTTGCTTCCTCGGATTCGTCGGATCCAGAAGGGCAGGACGTTGAAACGTAAAACTGTACTAATCTGTGGGGAATATGAAAATTGTTGCTAAATGAAAGTTCTATATCTCTTCGTTTTGGACATTTTGAGACCTTACGGGGGTATATCCGACTTACGGATTGAGAGTTATCTCTGTTTAAAGTTTCTGCCTCGGATCTATCGATATCCAGGAAGGGCATCGAATAAACGTGTAAAGGTGTACCAAATGGTATAGAATATGAAATGATGGTTCACATGGAGACGTGTAGCTCTATGTTCTCGTCGTTTGGAGATTTTATGAGACTTGAACGGGTTTACATATTAGGAGTTATGACTATTCTAAGATTGGGTGCTGTTTAATAAAAATTCTGCCGAAACAAATTTTATGGGGCTGTTTTGAGGATAAATTTGTGTTAGTTACCCAAAGTAGTTTTAAATGAAATTTGGCACAGTGAAAGATCCCCGTCTTACCTTAGTTTCCGATTGAGAAACACCTTAGTTGGAGTTATGGTTAAAAGTTATAATGCGTTACAAGTATGAATGATGAGAATGTTGGGAAAGAGAATATTATTTATTCGATCTTACGAAAAATATGAAAAAGTGAATACGTGTTCACATAAATATATAAATATAAACATAATGGATCGGGTTGCAACGCAACAAAATGTAAAGTGAATACGTGTTCACAAATACGTAAATATAATGGATCGGGTTGCGCGCATGATAAAGCGTAAAGTGAATACGTTCGCACGTCGTAAATATAATGGATCGGGTTGCAGCGCAACAAAGCGTAAAGTGAATACGCGTTCACATCACAAATCGTAAATATAATGGATCGGGTTGCGCGAACAAAGCGTAAAGTGAATACACGTTCACAAATACGTAAATATAATGGATCGGGTTGCGCGCGACAAAGCGTAAAGTGAATACGCGTTCACAAATACGTAAATATAATGGATCGGGTTGCGCGCGCAACAAAGCGTAAAGTGAATACGCGTTCACAAATACGTAAATATAATGGATCGGGTTGCGCCAACAAATATGAAAGATGAATACATGTTCACCTATATATAAATATGAAAAGTGAATACCCGTTCACAAATATATAAATGTAATAAACATGTAAAATGCAGGGAATGTCTTAACGTACAATATAGGATAAAATGAAGTGTTAGTTAAGCAGAGAATTTCCTATGAGGAGTTGTTGCGTATTTAAAAATGTTGTAACTTTGATATGTTTTTGCAATATACTTATTACGTTATAATGTGATTGCGCTTGGAATATTGTGGTGTTACTTTGAATTGCGAGAGTGGGTTCTCCTCGACCCGGATGGTAGAAATTTTGAATCTTTATTTAACATGTTTCTCGCGAAAAGCGTGATAGAGAAGGCTCCACGCCAAGGCTAGCGATCGTCCATGCCTCTTGTCATACCAAGTCTATTGTTAGGGCTTGGTACTCGTCGAGTTCAGAATGTCGATTCAGTAATGTCTCGAAATGCCCGTATGGAATGGTCTCCTTCCAACTTAGAATAATATTTATCGGTATGTCTATGTGAAACAATATTTGCGGCATGGGCTCGCGTTATATTTCAATATAGTCATAAATAAATTTCTTTATTGTTATTTTTATTAATAGCTCCGTATTTGAATATAAGTTTAAATTTCTAAATAAAGAAATTAAATGGTGCTCTGGTGGAAAATAATTGTCGGAGTGCCGTCACTTCCACTAGTAAAGACTTGCAGGAAAAGTTAAGGCGTGACAAGTTAGTATCAAAGCTAAACCAAAGCGTTAAGTAGATTCTAGGAAGTTTTCTTCGAGTTGGGTGTTTTGAGCGGTTACTTATTGCGGCCGGTGTCGCGCGCCACCTTAGTAATAAGTGAGCGGAATAACATCCTAAAGTTTCCCTTCTTTAAAGTACTTTCTTACCGTGCCTACCTCGAGTCTTTTCAAAGAAGACTTGATTTCTCGTACTACCTCCTTCACACTGGGTTAGAAAAGATTGTACAACGTTATCTTCGCAACTAATATGATTTGTGTAGATGGAATTATAAGGCGAGTTCCAACAAAAGAAGGAAGTACTCGCTACGAGAGGAGCAGAGCAAAGGGAATGAGGAGCTCGAGAGATGGGATTAAGTTCATGCGTCGTAAGATGGACTCGTAAGAAAATAGGTGGATTCACAAATTAGTCAGGAGCTCAAGAGGAGGTTCATCCACCGAAGCTTCATATGCCTCCGGTTGGCGTAGTAATTAATACGAAGAAGGAGCGAGAAAATGTCGCATAGAAAATGTTGGAAGAACGAGAGTCAAATGGCCCCAAGAAAGCGGTGGACAAAACTAGATAGACTCATGAAGTTAATAGCACCGCAGTGCCCGATTCACACATGGATTCCTGCTCAAGCACCTCAGTGTCTCGCTGTCATAGCCCAGGAACGAGACCAAGCGGCCTCAGGAGGACCAGGTGCGATCGCACCCACGGACCGAGTGGTAGAATCTCAGCGATTACATGATAGGCTTGGGCAAATTTTACGAGGAGAAGAGAACCACTCATACTCGGGGAAGGACTCTGAGCAGTAATTGGAGTGGTATTCTCGATGAAGTTGGGAGCCACACTTAATGTTCACATTGGGATGCGTGGAGGCGCGAGGGCGTCAACTTGGTAGTGCTGCGACTAGTGGGTGATGCGAGGTGTGGTGGAGAATTTTGGAAAAATCGTCCCCCGATGTCACCACCAATGACTTAGGAGGTTCTGGCTGGCATTCGTTGAGAAATTTTTGCCTGTCATACGGCCGCATGAGATCTGCGCTCGAGAGCGGAGTTTGAACAATTGAAGCAAGGTGACCGCAATGTACAAGAATATGATACATAGGTTGTGAGGTTATCGACTTGCATACAACACCGCATTATCGTCCCTACGAAATGGATAGAGTCAAGCGATTTGTAGAGGTTTAAACCGAACATAGCAGAAGAAAGGTGGTGGCGTTAGCCAATGATCGAACTTATCTTCAGATTGTCGATATGGCTTTGAGGTAGAAGAGTTTACGCTTAAAGCAAAAAGAGAGTATTCGCAGAAGAGATTTCGGACATCAGGATCATTTAATCAGAGTCAAAATCGAAAGCGAAGGGAGTTTAGTAAAGGGATCTTCAGGGACCGGAACCAATGCAATAGGCCGATCTTATTTCAAGCCTGAGGTGCACATTTGGTCTAATTACCAAGGTAGCAAGAGACAAGGCCACCATCGACACAACACGGGAGGCGACAAACCGATTTGTAAGATTTGTCAAAGAAAACACACTTGAGAATGCTGGCTCTTAACGAAGCATGTTATAAACCCAGCTGGAAGTCGGCCCACTATGCCGGGGATTGCAAGAAAGAGGACTCAAGGCTCGTCTGATTCGGGGAGGTCGGAAGCAACCACCTGCAGTTGCCTCTACGGGAAATCGGAAACCAACCCCGCGAGTCGGGGAGGTCAACAACCCAACAATTCTAATCGGCTCTCGCTTTGCCCGGAGGAATGAGGCGAAGCATCTGTCAATGCGGTGGTCAACATGTATTTTGCTAGTCTCGAGTATTCTGCATTTGTACTATCACGATCCCTGCTCTACATTTCATATGTGTCGATGGGCTTTGCTAAGTAATTTACGTAGAACCTCTCTTATTTAAGTGAACCTTTTGAGGTTATGACACGATGAGGGCCTGAATTTGGGCCTCTGGGTGGTAAATAATTTCCATTAGAAGTTATGGAATGGTAGGAGAACAATGGTGAACCTAGTACTACTTGATATGGTAGACTTCGAGCGTCATTTTGGGTATGGATTGATTGTCGGCATGTTATGCCATGTTAGGATTATCGTGAAAGATAGTAGAGATTAATTTTTAGGAGAACCGAGAAGTTGTTATAAAGAGCGGTTAGGCCGTGGAATATCCTCAGTCAGTTTATTTCCTACCTTGGGGCTCAAAGTTATTGAGAAGTCACAGCAGTGGAGTATGCATATCCGGCTAATATAGTGGATACCCAAAAAGAATCCTCAGGTGAATGATGTTCCTCATTGTTCGAAATTTTCGGAGGTTTTTCACGAAGATCTTCCATGCCTTGCTCGGGATGAGAAGTGGAGTTTGCCGTGAGAGTTAATTCCGTGTACAAGACCCGTTTCTATTCCTCCATAGCGAATGGCCCAGTGAATTGAGGAGTTAAAAGAACAATTGAAGGATCTACGGATAAAGGCTTTATAAGGCCTAGTGTTTCCCCTTTTAGGGAGTGCACGATCTGTTTGTGAAAAGAAAAGACGGATCGCTTCGACATGTGCATAAAGCCGATTATCGGCCGACTCAATAAGGTCACGTATCAAGAACTCAGTACCCGTTACCAAGAATCGATGATCTTTTGACCAACTTAGTGATTTAGCTATTTTCCAAGATTGATCTCAGTTAGGGATATCACCGACTAAAATAAATCCAGATGATATATCCAAAGCGACTTCTTTTAGAACTCGGGACACTAATCGACCATTATGAGTTCTTGGTGCGTATCTTTTTGGGTTAACGATGCCGTGACTTTATGGATTTAATGAACAAAATCTTCGAAATCATTCCTAGATTTGTTCGTGATTGTGTTCATAGATGATATCCTAATCTGATGAAGAGGGTTGAAGAACATGAAGTAAGAGCATCCCGAGGTAGTCTGTCAAGTCTTGAAAGCAGGAAGAAACTATATGCTAAATTTTCAAAGTGAATTTTGGTTGGAAAAGGTAGCCTTTTGGGTCATGTTGTGTCAAGGATGGAATTATGGTAGACCTCGGAAGATAGAAGCGATGAAGAAGGCCCAAAACCGACCAGCTCCGACATTTGGTTAGAAGTTTCTTGGGTTTTGATTTGGGTATTATAGAAAGATTAGTGAAATGTTTTTCTAGTCTGCCTGCCCTTGGCTTTGGTTGACTCAAAAGCGGTTAAGTACCAAAGTGGTCGGAATGCCATGAAGCAGTTTTGAAACTAAAGGAATTGTTGACCTCTGCGCACTTTTGCTCTAACCTTACCATCCGGATGACAGGGATTCACTGATCTATGGCGATGCCTCTAGAGTTAGTTTAGAGATGGCCAATGCTTGATGCGGTTTGGAAAGGTTATTGCGTATGCATCTAGGCGATTGAAGATACATGAGAAGTTAATTGACCCAACTCATGACTTGGGATTGGTCATGGTGGTGTTGCCTTTACGAATATGGAGACATTATTTGTATGGTGTGCATGTGGACATATTCTGAGATCATAAGAGTTTGCTGGTACATAACCACGAGGATTTGAATCTCAGGCAAAGAAGATGGTTAGAGTTGCTTAAGGATTATGACCTTAGTATTCTTTACCATCTGCAGGAAAGCTAACGTGGTGGTTGGCAGCGCACTCGATGGGAGATCAATGGGCAGCAGCCCATTGTGGCAATACAAAGCAGGTATTGTTCGTGAGGTACAAAGATTGGGAAACCCTAAAGGGTTAGCTTAGACGAGATCGGGCCATTGAAGGTAGGGTGGTCGTCACGTGATACCTACTTGACCGGGCCTTGTAGGTTGAGAGAAATAAAAGAAAGTCGGTTTGAGGATACTCTGAGTTTGTTGGATTTCGGAGAGTGATCAACAGTGAAAACCTTCACGGCTTTTTACATTGGGAGATAATGCGGAACTTTAACCGCCCTGGTATAAGTGGTAGGTTATGTGTTTCTAAGGTAAAGGATCACAAGGAGGAAGATCTTAGATAGAGTCCACAACACACAGATATTCCATTCATCCGAAATGTCAACAAAATGTATCAAGGACCTCAAGGCAAATTGCTTTTTGGTGGGGCCAGGATGAAGAAAGACGTTACGCGAGTTTGTCGGAGGTGTCTTATATGTCACAGTGGAATTAAAAAAAAAAAAAAAAAAAGGCTGAACATCAAAAACGCTGGATTACTTGAGACATTGGAGTCCCCATAGTGGAAATGGGAGGGCGATTCATATGGGATTTAAATGGCCCCGGTCTACCAAAACTTCGAGAGAAGTGCGATTCTATTTGGGTGATTGTTGATCGGCTTACAAAGTCGGCCATTTCTTGCTGTCCAAGACTACGTATCGCTGCACCTTACAAGATGCGCGCAAATTTATCGTTGAAGGAGAGATTGTCGCGATTCACGAGATTCCTTTACAAATTATTTGAGATAGGGGTTCCCAGTTCACCTCCTACTTTTGGCAAAGTTTCCGCCAGAGTCTCGGGACAAAAGTTAAGTTAAGCCACGCAGCTTTCCACCCATGAAGCAGATGGGCGTAAAGCATTTGGCTTGAACAATTCAAACACTTGAGGACATGTTGCGATCTTGTGTGTTAGATTTTGATTGGAAGCTAGTTGGACCATCTCATGTCTAATTGAGTTGCGCCTACAACAATAGTTTTCTACCTAGCATACAAATGGCCCGTTTGAAGCATTATATGGGACAATGTAGGTCTCCACTTGGATGGTTCGAGGTGGGTGAGACATATTGATTTCGGACCAAGTCATTCAAGAAACAAATGATAAGGTGCAGATGATTTGGGAGCCGGATCAAAATAGCTTCATGCTTAAATCGCCATAAGTCCTATGCGGATCATGGAAAAGAGATCTTGAATTCCAAGAGGGGAAAGTATTTTTAAAAGTGTCCCCAAATGAAGAGGGAGTGATGTGCTTTGGTAAGAAGATAAATTGAGCCCGAGTTTATTGGGCCATGATGAGTCTTGCATGAAGAGTGGGAATGTGGCTTCTGCAATTAGTAACTTCCCTGGCGGAATTTAGGCAAATGCATCCATTATTTCATAATAATCAATATTCTGAAAATACTTGCATGATCGAAGTCACGTCATCCTTCCCACGTAGAGATAGTTCTTAATAAAGAGCTTGATATGAAGGAGAACAAATTAGAAATACTTGATAAGAAAGGTCAGCGCGCTTAGAAATAAAGATATTGCTTCCGTAGAAAGTCACATGGAAGAATCCAACTCACCTGAGAAGCCACCTGGGAAGGCGGAAGAGAGGCGATGAAAGTCAAATATCCATTCCTATTTGACTAAGGTAATAAAAAAAGTGTTACATAGTTTACATCGTATGTGTGTCATTTGCGTGTTGTTATATGCATGTCGTGTGTTACAACGCTATTCTCGTTCGAGGCGCCAATTAAGCTTGCTTTGAGAAGGAGAGATGTGAAAGCCCCAAATTTGTGACAATAACAATAAACATTATTGTTAATGCATGTGATTATGTTATTATTATTGTCCATAGTGATTATGTTACGGCGCTTGTTCACATTCGAGGGCGAATGTTTAGCTAAGGAGGGAGAATGTAAAATTCGGAAAATAATAATAATATGCCATAGTTGTTAGTTGAGTTAATAAAAATAAATATATATAAGAAAATAAAGAATAGATTACATGGGATAGAGTTAGTGTTAAAGTTGGATAAATAGATAGATGAAATGAAAATAAGAAAACAAAAAGAAAAGAAAAACAAAAGAAAAAAAAAAACAAAAAAAGCAAAAAGCAGAAAAAAAATCAAGCGTAAATACGTGATCGTCCACCCACTTTCCCTTCCACCCTTTTCATTTTCCCTCAACTCTTGTCATTTCACCTCCCATAGGTTATAGAACTCTCCATTATACATTGTATTTACTTGCTTGAAGACAAAGTACATAACATAAAGGTTAGAAAATCGAGGAAAAAAACAAGTGAAAGAAGAGGAAAAATACCAAGAGGGCAGCTAGAGGAGTAAGGATAATTTTAGCAACCCACACAGCAATAATCTTCACACTTACAAGGTGAGTTTTCTCACTCAGAAATTCTTGGTAACATCCTTTATTTTTAAAGTTTCAATACATGTTAGAATAAGAATTGAGTATTGAAAAGAAATATTGAACTTTTGATTGTTTAGACAACTAGTTGCGTCATGAACTTCTACGAACTGTTCTCACTGAGTTATAATTATTTAGAATTTGATGAAATTCGGAAAGAGTGAGTACACCTCTCTATTATGATCATATAGAACCAAGTAAGTTAAGTAAAAATAGACATCACGGTTTTGAAAGTTATCCATAGTTCAAAGTTTCTGCTTTAGATTTGGCCGAAATTGGAAGAAGCATAATTACAGACTGTTTATTTTATTGAGTTTTACTTATTAAATTATATGAGAAATTTACATGAAGTTTATAGAAATCTATCTGTTATGAGACAGATATATACAACGATTTATTATAACGGACTTTGCGAGTTGAGAAGTTATTGTAGATTTGGGATTGCTGCCTCAAGGATTCAGGTCCGGGATCGAGGAAAAGGGCAGGACGTTGAAACGTAAAACTGTGTACTAATCTATGGGAATATAAGAAAATTGTTGCGTAAATAGAAGTTCTATATCTCTTTAAATTGTGTACATTTTGAGATCTTAGGGGAGTATATCCTGACTTCACCAGTTGAGAAATTATCGCTGTTTAAAAGTTTCTGCCTCGGATCTATCGAGATCCAGGAAGGGCAGCGAATAAAAGTGTAGAAAGTGTACCCAAAAAATGGTACATAATATGAAAAGGATGGTTGCAAGATGGGGCATGTATGGCTCTCTGTTCTCGTCGTTTTGAGATTTTATAGGACTTGAGCAGGTTTTACATATTAGGAGTTATGACTATTTATAAAAGATTGGAGTCTTTGTTTAATAAAGAATTCTGCGAGAAACAAATTTTTATGGGGTTGTTTTGAGAGATAAATTTGTGTTAGATTACCAAAGTAGTTTTAAATGAAATTTGGCACAGTGAAGAAGATCCCGTCTTACCTTAGTTTCGATTGAGAAACACCTGTAGTTGGAGTTATGAATTCAAAGAGTTATAATAAATTACAAGTATGAATAGCGTGAATGTTGGGAAAGAAGAATATTATTTATTACGATCTTACGAAAAATATGAAAGAGTGAATAAATGTTCACATAAATATATAAATATAAACATAATGGAATTAGGTTTGCGCGCAACAAAGCGTAAAAAGTGAATACGTGTTCACAAATACGTAAATATAATGGATCGGGTTTGCGCTTGCTGACAAAAGCGTAAAAGTGAATACGTTCACGCGCAATACGTAAATATAATGGATCGGGTTAGCCTTGCAACAAAGCGTAAAGTGAATGCAGCGTTCACATCACAAATACGTAAATATAATGGATCGGGTTGCGCTGCGACGGCGCGTAAAGTGAATGCGTTCACAAATGCGTAATGTATAATGGATGCGGGTTGCGCGCGTGACAAAATGTAAAGTGAATCACGCGTTCACAAATGCGTAAATATCTGTGGATCGGGTTGCATGCGCAACAAAGCGTAAAGTGAATACGTGTTCACAAATCACGTAAATATAATGGATCGGGTTGTATAGCAACAAATATGAAAGATGAATACATGTTCATACCATATATAAATATAGAAAAGAGTGAATACGCGTTCCTGAATATATAAATGTAATAAACATGTGGCAAATACGAGGAATGTCTTAACGTACAATCACTGTCTGAGGATAAAATGAAGTGTTAGTTAAACCAGAATTTCCTATGAGGAGTTGTTGCATATTTAAAATGTTGCTTAACACGATGATGTTTTTTTGCAATATGCTTAGCTACGTTATAATGTGATTGTAGCTTGGAATATATTGTGGTATTCTGCTGAATTGCGGTAAGGTTATACTCGGCCCGGATGGTAGGGTGACTCTTTATTAACATGTTGAGCGTGATAGAGAAGGCTCCACGCGAGGCTAGTGATCGTCATGACCTCTTGTCATACCAAGTCCCTGTTCGGGCTTGGTACTCGTCGAGTCGAATGTCAGTTCGATGTCTCAGGAAATGCAGGTATGGAATGGTCTCCTTCCCAGTAGAATAATATTTGTCGATGTCTATGTAAGTAATATTTGCACGAGCATGGGCTCGCGTTATATTTCAATAAAGTCATAAACAAATTTCTTTATTGTTATTTTTATTAATAATAAAGTATTTGAATATAAGTTAGAATTTCTAAATAAAAGAGAATTAAATGGTGCTCACAGTGAAAATAATTGTCAGTGCCATCACGCCCTAAATAAAAGACTTAGGAAAAATGGGGCGTGACATATAAGCATATACTTGACATAGTGGATTCAAAAGGCGTGTCTCCTTCATTTGGCCAACTACTTGTTGAATCCGTACTATACCTGTAAATCCCTGCTACATAGTCACGGGAAGAACATGAAATTATTTATGGATGGGATCTTTACTTGTATTAATGATTCCATCCAGGACTTGAATATGCGAGAACCAAGTGATTAATGTGGATTTAGTGAAGTACAAGAGCAGGGAAGGTTAGTTTGGAAGACCTTTAGCGATTAAAGGATGTCAAAACAATGATGATAAATATGATCAGGGTATGATTATGACTATCTCTCTTTTTATTTTTATAAATTATAATTTATAAGTTTAAATGTTTAATGTTTCAATATTAAATATTAATAATGATATTTTGATTTTGAATTTATAATTGGATGGTGGAATAACTATAGCAATGTACATAATCTTTCAAGGTGCGAAAAGATTCTTTCTTTGACAGCGAAATTCATCCGGTTGTGAAAGGGGTGGAGTCTGAAGGGGTAATTCACGTTCTAATTTCTAAGTCTTTTAATAATGATGATTGTATATTGTGTGGTTACTAAGTCTTTATATTTTCTTTGTAGGTTAAAGAAGAGGAATAGACTAGATACCCGATCGTATGAACAATGTAGTCTATGTTCGATTCATGCGAATTAATGAATAAGAAGAAGAGGGTGACAAAATTGATGTGCTTAGCGAAATGAGGCTCTTATGCACAATCTTGGATTGGTGATGGAGTGTGAAGATGAAAATTGAAAATGGGTAAGTGGTACCAGTTCCGGGGAATTACATGGGAAAAACTGTTGAGTGAAGCATCGGAGCAAATGAAGAATTGCAACCAGAAGGAGTGCTCGCAATGTTGAAGAAGTTTTACGTAAGAAGCAGAAGAAGATGATTTTGTATCCGTTAAGCGCGGCGGAGGATGGGAAGATGATGAGGAGTTTTGACTTTAGTCGGACAAGGAGAAGACATGGAATTTTGATTTTTGCTCGTATTTGTTAAATCTTAAGGTACTTTAATGATTTATAGATTTATTAACTACTTAGAATGTATTGATTTTATAGTTTATATATTTTATGCATTTATATTAATATGATATATATACAATTGATGTAAAATATTTAAAATTAAAAAAATACATCCGCCTAAACCGCCTAATCAAATCTAGCGCCGCTGCCCGTCTAAGCGCTAGCGGGCTCGCCAAATGCTCGCCTAGCGTAGAACATTGGCAGGGCTTGGTAGCGTGAAACGTCCTTCGCGAAGACTTGTATTTGTTGAAGACATGGCTAGAGGTTGATGCGGAGCTTACGAAGATGAAGGGCGCGATGGTTCCGAATGACAAGTGAGGATGAAACTAATGCTTTTTGCACACTTGCATGCATTTGTTTATTAGTTTCACCTTTATTAAAGCCCATTTGGGTATTATGTTCTTTAAGATGGTTAGATTTTTATTAGATTGGTGATGTTATCGATCGAGTAGTAGGTAGCAAATTTTTGTAATTCATTTGGAAGATACATGTAATGTTCAACCATTATGGTATTTGAATGAAAACATTGATTTTGTTTACAACCACGAGGAACAAACCTTCTGCGAATTCTTGTCACGTGATTTTCAAGTAATGGAATATATCTTTCTACTTTTCTCTCACTTGCAGTGACTCTTGTAGTGCAAGTCTAATTTTATTCTTCTTTATTTGTTTTAACACCTTTTGAAGCATTCTCTTTTAGAAAGAAATCATATAAGCTCTATCTTGTTGATGTTATTTTCAAATATATTTCAATGGCGGTAGGGAAATATGATTCAAAGCGACAAATGACATGACTATTTGTGATTCAGCATTAGTAGCTTGAATTATTGTTCTGATGAAATTAGAGGATATAATCAACTAAAGATTAAACTAATGTAAGCAGGCAAAAATCTATTCCACTAGAAATTGTCTATTGGAGAGAAAAGACCAGAATGACTTTTAAAAAATGTTCATCATTATAATGGTTGAATCTGCTGGGCCGGAGAATGGCCAAATTTCATGGAGAATTCCTTGGCGTTGCTTTACATTTCAAACTCCCGAAGGGATACCAATTTTAATGTCGGTCTGACGTTTCCCGAAGATCAACTATATAATCTGTAAAAACCGGTGAAGAATAATGATAAGATAACAGGCTTAAGAGATGATCATGGATATTTGAATCTTAGAAGTAACGATAAGCTGTTGACGTCACAATGAATGACCTTTGCCTCCCCACTAAGTTTAGAAAAATGCTGCCGGCGAAAATTTTGATAAATGGTGGTCAAGATAGTCAATGATAATATTCTCACGTTCAAAGAAGCAAGCGGTGGTAGCAACAGCAATGCGGTGAAAGCAGATGAGCGATGATGCGATCAAAGCAATGCAAAATACTCTTGGATGAACCAAAGAAAAAAATGACATTTACGTTAACTTGGAAGTAGCAAAAATGAGTGGTAGCAGCAATGATCTGATGAATTCTTTGATAAAGAAGCCAAACGTAGTAACTAAGCGTAGTGAGTTGAATTACAAAAGCGGTGGAGGTTGAAGACAAGGTGCATTTACAAAGCCAACCCGTTCTACTACAAAAAGTGGCGTCGTACTACAAAAACTAATTGCCTAATACTACAATTTTAGTCTTGACTTGAATTCTGAGTTTGTGCCATTGGTGGTGGTGTAGATGTTGAAAGCGGTATCGCTCTTACATAAGTATCTCTGTAGTAAATGCGTGCGTAAATGCTTCCTGATTCGACCTCTTCCAATTGGATGCATGTCACGACCGATCCGGGCGTGGTAGTGCTACCGGGCACCACTAGTGATACAGCATCCCGGAAAATCAGCGGAAATAAAACAAACATGAAACAAGAGATAGTATGAGCGAGGCTAACAAGCGGTGGCATACTGAATATATACATATATATATCCTTTGAACAATTAAATCCTTTTTACAAACCACCTTGTGACGATCACTACGTCATAGAATGTAACCATGCTATGCGGGGCGGGCGCCGCTCTACGAATGTACAAGTAACTACACTAGCGAATTTATGCGAAAGATGAGCCTCGGACGGAGAGCTGGCATATTGTTGTGATCCTAGGCGAGGATCCACAACGATGTACCTCTTACTGTGGCGTAGACGGCCGAAAGGAGTCGGTCTGAATTGCCAAGTATGTGAAAGCGCAAAAATCTTTGTAAATGAAATCATAATAGTCACATATAAAGCATGAGGCATGTATGATATGGCCTCTGATCCGCGATATATAAGCGGTCATGTCAAGTCGAGAGACTAAGCGCCTCAAGTTATTACTCAAATATACAATGGGTCGCCCTTGGCGTCAATCGTGCGTGAATACATGCTCGCTTCTTGTGATGCAATGATATAATCCACGCTGAAGTACGTGAGCGTCGAGTCCGCTGCTTAACAACCCGTCTGGGGCAGAAATCTGAAGTAGCTACGGATACGACGGCATCATCGGCCCCGGGCCGGAGCAAATGCAGCGACTACCGGATACGAAAGCCATTGCCAACAAATCCTGCCTAGCAAACCATGGCGGCCGAGCGAATGCAGCCCGACTACGGATACGAGCTGCGCGCGCGGTAGGCGGCAATCACGAAGACTAACTACCCGGATACCAAGCGGAATCACGAGACTTAATCACTTAAGCCCAGGCGGGCCGTCTGAAGGCTAGTACCGGATGCGAGCGAAACAACCCACGACCCGGGGCAAATGCGAGCGACTACGGATGCAGCCAAGATGTTAAAACCTCGTGAAACTAATCCGTGGAACAGCAATCATAATGGAACCATGCGTGGAGCGCAATGGTAGCCGATGAGTCTAAGGATATAACAAGATAGCAAGCCCTCCGTGAGAGGCAGCGGTGTGTGAAGTACAATACTATGCAATGAGGCTATCAGCAAGCGTAGGCAAGTTACCGCCCTCGAAATTACTTTCATTTATGACAAAATCGAGTTTTAATCCCCAAAGTACTCGTCGTTAAATTTTTTAAAAGATCCGTTTCTTACAAAGATCGCCGATCAGTATTATCAAAAATAAGTGACTAACGTTTAAAGTAAATAGCAAAACTACATTACATATTTTAAACCAAATTAAACCATTACCATGCATAACAGGCAAAACACTTTGCCTTTTAAAGTCAAGTGCAAATGCAAACGTTCAAAACCATTTATTTTGTTTCGTAAAATCGTTATAACTTCTTACGTAAGTGTTATAACAACTTTATATTCTAATAAACTCTTAATTCACAAGTCTCTTTTCTTTTAAAACAACAACAAGTATTCTTTTAAAACCCGAATAACTTCTCTTTTCAAAGCAAGTAACTTTATACTTAAAATCAAATTCTTACTCTTTTTAAAAAACAAGTGTTATAAGTCAAATCTCTTATCTTTAATTCGATGTAACTTTCAATCCAAATCGTTTTATAAGTCAAGTCTCTATCTTTCTGATCAAGTCTCTTAACTTCTAAAATCAATAAACCGTTCTTTTATATTAAAAGTCTCTTCTTACGTAAAACATTATAACTGCGTATCTTTTAAACGACAGTCAGCATAAATAAAGTACCGTGCTACATAGTTACACTTATGATCATCTTTAGAAAAAGATAGGAAGAGGTTCACATACCTACATGACGATTATCGTGAAACAAAAGCTTAATCATAACCGTAGCCTTTCACACACTTGGTAGAATCTGCTTCTGTGTGCTAACAAAAAGCCACAAAGCATCTATCAGCCTCTCGATCTCTTAGTAGAATATTCTAAATGCATGGTTCTTATTCTCTGAGAAAGTCGTGTACCTCCACACATGACCACGTAAATCTCATATCTGTCAGGCATTACCGGGCGGCAGGCTACGAGGAGAGGTTGCACGTCTAGCGGACGTGACAAGTTCCTCTTCACAATAATACTGCAGTCTCACAGCAAATACAATCCAATGTAAATGAGTTCAATCTTTTATAATCATCCTTCAATATATCTTATACTCAGTTCCTAAATTACTGATATATAATATCTGAATTCTGATAGAGGCGTATATTATTACTCGAAATAAGCCCAAAATTATCGAATGTATGTCGATCCACGAACAACGTTAGCTCAATTCCTTACGCTCCAGAAAACCGCTCCAGAAGCTACCTTAGAAGTTTCTAAACAACCTCTTATATATTGACTTATGAAAGTTACTCTAGGGTTTTAGTTTTAGCTATTGGAATAAGTAACATTTAAGACTCTTTAGTATTAAAACAACTTTGGAGATGCTACTGGGATGCTAGGCCAAGGTATTTGGGATTTATACAATAATACTCCAGAAAGTATTTCTACACAGAGGAGAGGATGAAGCAGGCGTAAATGGAGAGTATTTTGTAAAAGCTTGAGTGTGGGATAAGATATTATGTCTTCAGACTATGGGATTATTTATAGAAGATTCGAGGCGAGATCAAAGCAGGTGTGTGGTCAAGATTGGGCCATGTGTGCCAATGAGTCCCACCATCACATAGCCAGCGATTTGGCTCTCAAATGTCGAGCCATTAGGCGAGGAATGATGGCTAGCGGCTTGTCCTCATTCGGCCAAGGGTGCCAGCGGTGTACGTGTCGCCCCAGGTCGTCCAAAATATTTAGTCTTGAAAATATCCAAAATACGAAAATCTCAAAAACAAGTGGGCCTTAAGTAGTAAATTTCTCAAATGGGCCCAGCGTGACCATTCGAAAATAAAATCCATAATTCTAATATAATCAAAGTCAAATACCAAATGCAAGAATCGATTCCCGTTCTTGAATATTTTCTTCCACAAAAGCAGGAAAGCTTTTACGCCGAAAAATCCAATCTTATTTCTTTCCAAAATTTATATGCGTGTTCTACGTCGTGCATCCTCACATACATGCCACTGGAACTACAGTGTATGCGATGCATGCCCGACAAGAATTCAGATGTTCATCTAACATCCATAACTCTTTGTTTTTCAAGTTGACAAATGTGTGTTGTAAGTAATCAACCTCCCGAAACTCTTGAGAGGCGGCAGTTAACATACGTATTAGTTACTTCATCAAGCCCTAATAATATCTTCATCTTGATGGCGTAATCACCCGTCAAATTTCTTTAACCATGCCAAAAGCCTTTTACATTACATACGCCGCAATCCGTTAATGAGTTGAAGGATTGATTTTGTTTTACTCGCCGACACATTGTGGTTTTTTCACAGCAGTTGTTTAAAATCATGCGGTCTGATGATATCAAAACCATGTCTTGACCGATGTATATAGTATGCTTTCCAAGTAGTTGTATGCATGTACCATATATGAGACATATCGTCAAATGATCTATCGTTGAGCTGATTCATAGAAGCGGCCAATAGTAATATTAATTTTCCAGCAACTCGAGGAACGACTTCATGTTGAGATCAGTTCGGTCTCCTGACAGCCCACATGCCCACATGGAAAATATTGTTAGCCATCCTTTACCTGGTATCCAAAAGAATACGGTATGGAGCTTAAATGTACCTCATCCAACGCCCAATAATGTTTCGCGAACAAGAACCTCTTTTATAACCAAGGACCATAGCGTATAACCGACTCTACGGTACTACACAGCTAGCATCCTGAAGATCAATTTTGGCCCTTGATCTTGCATAGCAAAAGCTTTGTAATACTATCGTATAACTTCTCTTCTTGCTCTCTTTATAAATGACAATCTTCAGAGTTGGATAAATGCTCAGTATCTCCATTGTATCTAAGAGTGATATTGAGATGTATTAAGTTACATATTGGTGACCACGTATATGATGCGGTATAAATGCACAGTTGCCAAAGTATCTTGATCTTTATTTTTTTACAATGTAGCTTAAATCTACACTTTCTACTTTGGTTGAAAATTAAACAAGCCATCAGTCTTTTTCCAAAGTACAGTAATCTCTTATACAAATATATAGACACCTGTGTTATATGCAGAATAGTAAATAGTTATGCCATTTTCAGCGCATGGTGCCTAACATCCTTTCTCAAAATCTTGTTAGATGGGAACTTCAAGCCTTTACATCTTGCACTTTAAAATCTTGAAGATTGAAAATAGAATTATTGGACGCCGTCGTCTGATCATACAATTCTAACCACCTCATGCATCCAACTGTCGTTTTCAACTCACGTCATCTAGAATATAACAATTTTGCTCATCTAATTCGATGTTCTGCGATCCGCATTTTATTGAAATATATCATCATCCTATCATCTTAAGTCTCATCCCTTCATGACGCGTCTATCTCGCCGTTTATGATTATATCATTCCCTTTACATTAACTCGTTATTCACGCCCCGTATTACAAGACATGTTTTAAACGTCGTGAACTCACAAGTGTTAAGATTTGAGACTTGTAAATTTATCAGATTTGTAGAATTAGCCGAGCGAATATTGCTGTGAATGGGAGAGCGGCTCTGTCACTTTTGCCTTATAAGATTTGCCTTAAGGCCCAGGTAGGCGAGGGCTAAAAGGTACATTGGCCTTTTGCTTAGGATAAATACAAATCGCTGTAAAAGAAGCTTGACAAAATTGACTTAGTCAAAGGAGTCCTGAAGTCTTGATATTTAATAAGACCTCGTCGAAGCCACCCGTTTGTTTGCGTCTTGACCTGTTGTCTTCTATAATACTCTGCGTGTAAGGCAGAAGCTCAATAACTTGGCAAATTTTTAAAATTTCAAAACTCAAGAAACTTGCTCTGAGTTCATGCCCCGTTGAAAAGATTTTTTTGTTTCTTGTTGACTAAGCTCCACACCTTCAAACTAGGTTCTGGGTGTGTTGTAAGTGTATCTCAAATAGAAAAATCTCGGAAAAGATAGTTTTAAGTATTAGTCATGAAGATGAAAAGCCTAGTTGCTTTCTAGGTTTTGTTTGGATGTTTGAAGAAATTTGTTGAATTGTTGTTCTAAGGGTCTCAAGTAGAGAAGTTGGAAGTGTCTTGAAAAACTCTAAGTTGCTAAGGCGACTTGGTTGGAGATTTGGATTAAGATTCGTTGAGGTATAATCTTGTCTTAAAAGTGTACAGATTATATATATTGTTTGTTGTTAACTTTATGTTGCTAGCATAAGTTTATATATTGAAGTTGATAAGTATTATGGATTGATTGTAGCCTTAAATCTAAATGTCATTTAAGCCGTATGAAGTTGGATTACAATTTGACAATTTTATTAGAATGCGTCGCGTGTTACTTAGTAGAATTATAGTAGTTATAATCGGTGCGACTTGATATCATCATTATGCTAACAAATTGGATTGAAATGAAGTGGATAAAATTGGTATTGTTACTTGCAACTCAATGGCGAATTGGACTAGTAGTTTGTATTAGTTTGATATGTCGTTTGTTATGGAACCCGGAGATTTTACGTCTAGTAGGCGTGTAATCCCACAGTGGTCTTCATTGCGTTGTTGGGCCTTAAAATGTAAGTATTTGGTTTATTGAATTCGTATGAAAAGGTGTAAGTAGTAGAAACGGAGGTGCTGCCCGATTTTCCGTAGAATTTAGAGACTTTACACTTATAATATTCTCGTTTGAAGTAAGGCGTTAATAGGCGTGTGTGGATATTATAGGTTGACGTGATACACGGGAGGGATGTATGCGTGGAAAGTGGTTTGACCCGAAGAATTATGCAGAACTTTCCTATCTTTTGCAAACATGATTGCGTATGGTCAGTGCATCTGAGACTTAGCCAAATATCCATACTGCTAGTTTTATGAATAATGATGGGTGAGTTAGGAAATTAACTCACTTAACAAAGTAAGGATATCTTAAGTTTTAAATAAAGCTAAGGAACTTGAAGAGTTTTAAAGTATGTGATACTTGTTTACGTTTTAAGCATTATAAGTCCCTTGGATAAATTGTATTTGGTAGGTATAAAAGTGAATATAACGACTTTATGGGGAGTTAGTTATATTAGCTTTATGGAAAGATAAATGGCTTGATTTAATGAAGAGCAATTTGATTTTAAGGCATCAATTGCCTAAGGTTTTATAAGAAAAGTAGATCCTTTGGATTTAGAAACCTAACTTTATTTCTAAGGTATTGTGACTTGTCTGAAAGTAATTTTGACTTGATCATGGTTAATGGCTCTTGGAGATTTATACTAAAAGGAGTCATTTGTTTTAAGGAGTAAGTATGTAGTACTTAGGTTAAATTCGGATTTTATAAAAGATATGCTAGTGCCTTAAGTAAACTAAAATGAGAGTGTATATGAATAAGACTAATAAAGTTAGGGGTTTCTTAAACTTGCTTATTTATTGTATGATAATGGGGTATGGCTTATGTTATGGCCGGTTGAGATAGGGTAAAATTATAAATGAGAGTAAGCCCCAGGCGTTATACCCGTCTTCTCGAGTAAGAGTATAAATGAGGTAAATCCCGAGGCGTTATACCACTCTTGGGGGTAGAGTATAAATGAGGTGAACCCAAGGCGTTATATCACCTGTTTTTTCTGAGTGGTTGCACTGCGATGCGAAGAATACCTCATCACGAGTCCTTATGGGCTTATCACGGTGGAAATAGTCCCGTCACGAGCTGGGTACAACCTATCACGAGAAATACCTGCGTGCAGGTCATGCGAACTATGCGAATTGGAAATAGTCCGAGGAGTAAGTTGTGGCAATCTTTGCGAGGCGGATGGTCTGCTTTGATCGTGAAGCTTCCTATTTTATGTTATGCGTATACTCTTAGTTACTCTCATTGTTAGTAAGGCCTTTGTGTCTTGTAATTTTATTATCATCGTGTCTCATTTGTTTTAAACTTATGATGTAATTACGGTATTTTCGATTTTACATACTTAGTACATATTATTATCTTGACAAGCTCTCGGGGGTTGCGTTCATCTGTAGTAGGGGGTATTAGCGGTGGTGGATCCTCATACTTAGGATCATGCTCCAGACGTCGACTCAGTTTCTCGGGCTTATGCTTTTACAGTGCAGTCTTTCCGATGTTGTAGATTTATGTACATTAGGGGTATGTGAGGCCACTGTCATGTATTGTTCTAGAGTGCGTAGTCACGTATTGTGGTTTGAAGTTGTAAGAACCGAGTTGTACAATTTTCTTTGATTATGCATATTTTATGGAGGCACTTATCATTTGGCATGTGTTATTATTATGCAAATGTTGTATGTTGTCATGTGTTCATTTGCTATTCTCGATATACACGAGCAGGGTGCCCGGTAGGGCATCGATCGCGGCCGAGGTAGTCGTGACAAAAGTGATATCGAGCGGTTAGTCCTCGGAAAGTGTCTACAGGCCAGGTAATACAATGATGCGATTATCGGTGTGTTATGCACCACATCTATGTCGGGTGCATGACATTTAGGATTAGTTTCCGATGTACTCTCTACGAGATCATGCGATAAGTGTCTTATTAGGTTGAATCTCTGCGGCTATTAACACTTAAACGATTATCGCCGCGGGGCGGCGAAGCCCGAAAAGCGGCGGCGGGGCGCTGGCGGTACCTCGAAGTTACGGACTCGAGCCACAGACTATGCGAGGTAGTGAATCGCGAAGTTGGCCACGCCCGGCGCGGTATTGAAGGCAAGGCGGTAGCTCGAAGATTCCCGTGCAGGCCTCAGTCCCGCGGCCGGGGCGATATAGAACTACGAGGCGGTCCGGTTATTGGCGATATAATGCTTGAGCGGCCAAACGGGAAGCGAGCGGCTAACCTACCCCAAATGAAGCGAACGCTGCCCGGATTCGGGATTTTACAGGTTGTCGTCCGCTGATTTTATGGTTCGGTGAGGAGGATCCGCGAGTTCATTGTGCTTCTGACGAACTATCACGAGTTCTTGGAAAAGCCGGAGATAGAGTGCATTATGCTAGCCTGCTGGGATTCTGGCGATATTGCATTGGTGGTTTTAGTCGTAGGAGGTAGCCGAGAAAGTGAGGATGCTCTTCCGGTGTTTGGGAGGAGTTCCCGAGCATACAGTTACCCGTATTTACAAGACATGTTTTAAGGTAGTGCGTAGAACTCACAAGTGTTAAGATTTGAGACTTGTAAAATTTATAGATTATGGATTTGCGGAAAAGCAGATGCTGTGTGTGAATGGGAGGCGACCGCGTATGCCCCCTTGTGATACCTTGGGCCAAATGGCATGCCAGTATGGTCATTGACCGTAAGTCTTCTATGGCTAAAGTCTTGCAACTTGTAGCATGAGAGCATTGACTAAGTCAAAGAAGGACCGAGGCAAGCGCCCGATATTTAAGTAAGACAAAATCCTAACCACCCGTTTGTTTTATGCTTTATGACCCTCCAATACACTATATATATTATACTAGTAGCAAGAGGACTTAACACTTAGCAAAAAATTTCACAAATTTTGAAGAGACACACTAGGCTTGCTCTAGGGTTTGCTAAGCTCTGTGCCCAAAATTTTTGTTTGTTATCCATTAAGGCTCAGCCTTTAAACCGAGTTCTTAGGTGTATTGTAAACATATCTCAATAGAAAAATCTTGGAAAAAGATGGTTTGCGGGTTAGTCGCAAAACAAAAACCTAATGGTCTCTGGGTTTTGTTTGGAGATTTGAAAGGATAATTGTTGGTGTTCTAAAGTGCTGTGAGAGGGTTGAAGTGTTTGGGAGGAGAACACAAACTCTTTTAGGGGCGACTTGATTTGGAATTGGATTACGAATCGTTAAGGTATAATCTTGTCTTTTAAATTGTTACAAGATTATATATTTTTGTGTTATTAGCTTACTTGTTGCTAGCATGAAGTTGATATGTAGAAATCTGCATAAGTATTATGGATTTGCTTGTATTAAATCAAAATGTTATGTAAAAAGCCGTATTAGGATTGGATTCTGATTTAGTGGTTATAGAATCGTCATGTTATTGATTTGGAGTTTGTGGTAGTTTTTAATCAAATCACGATTTGATATCATGTTATGTTAACAATTTGGATAAAATTGGTATTGTTGTACTATATGGTAGAAATTGGACTAGTAGTTGTATTTTAGTTTGATATCTTTTTGTGGGGCGGAATTTCTGCGTCTATTAGGCGTGTAATCCCCTGATGATGATTGCTTTGAGATTGGGCCTTAAATGTAGTGTTTTAGTTGTGTATTCGGCCTTGAAAAGGTGGCAAAGTAAGAAGAAACAAAGGAGGTGCTGTCAGGTTTAAGTGAAGATATGGTGACTTAGCACTAGAATATTCTACGTTTGAATTAAAGGTTAATGGACGTCTTGGCCATTTTTAGGTTGAAGTACTTTGGAGCCTTTGCAACATCGTGATCGTCATGAGGTATGTGAGCCTCTTATTTCTTTGGCATGATCTACGTATGAAATATCCATTGTGATAATATTTCAAGATTCCCTTCTACTCTTAGAAGTTAAGTATTTACATTGTTGATTCTAAATTGAAATGCGTTTAAATTGTCTAAGTCCTTCTGCAGATCTTATGGGAGGCGTTAGTAAGAATGGTTAGGAAATTTTGAGATTAGTTAAAGAAGCTTTGTCTTGTTTTGTTTGAAGTAAGTAAGTTGAATTTATATGTGAAAGAAGGTTGATTTTAAAAAGTGGAAGTTATATGATTTTAAGAGAATAAGCTACTTGGTTTGATGTATGGAAACTTTATTTTTAAAAGTATGTGACTTGAGTTTTAAAAGTATATGTTTATTGATTTAAAGAGAAGGAGTTTCACGATTCTTTTTAAGTATGTATGTCACGTAGTATTTTAGACTAGTTTCCTAATGTTGTAAGAATAAAAGTGTAAAGCTAAGTTCTGCAAAAATGAAAGGTTGTTATAATGGCTTTATGGGGAAGTTGTTTATGGCGACTTAATAAAAGTGAAAAGATGGTTAAATGTTTATGTAAGAGAAAATCACATAGAGGAGCACAAATAAGTAGGATTATATTATGAAATACATAGGAGCACAAATAGGCGGATTCGTTATGAGATACAGGGCCTACACATAGGAAGCGGATTCGCACATGTACGAGCCTACATGGGCGGGTTCACGATCATCTTACAGAGCCGGGGCGGGCGAATTATCTTTTGTGATTCCCGCGATTGCAAGGCGGGCGGGCAGTTATGTCACGTGATTCATCAAATTGCAGGTAATCGCCAAATGAGAGCAGATTATGTTATGTAAGATATACAAGTTATGTGAAAAAGCAGATTAAACTCTTAAGTATGTATGTAAAGATATGTTGTTAAATTTTATTGAAAGAAGGAAAGGAGCGGTTAATGTATGATTGATTCGAGGAGTTAAAGGACGTGCTTATCACGGATATGATTTAGTTATTGCATTTTATTTGCATTCCATGCTAAATTTTTGTTATGCGGCCCCGCTTGAAGTGCGTTCATGCCAGCGGTGATGATACGTGGTTAGTGATCATTGCTGCGGATCTCTGTTGATTTTGGAAAGAAGCCGGCTCACTCCGGAGGCTTATCTTTTGAATGCAGTTTTCTGATGTGGTAGACTTATGTACATTCGAGTATGGCGGGGCACTGTCACTTGTGATTATAATTCTTAGAGTGCATGAATTTTATATTGTGGGTCGGTTTGTAAAAGGAAAGGGATGTGTATTTGTTGTTGTTATGTATATGTATATGTGTCGGGAAGGTAGCCTTATCGGCTAACACAGTAGTTTAATTTCTCGATATTTTATTTTATAAGTTTCATGTATGTTCATTGCTATTCTCGATGTATACAGGCAGGTGCCCGGGTAGGGCACCGATCGCGAGCTTGAGTCGGTGTCGTGACACCTTCGTGGATCACTTTTTGCCTCATGAGATGAGAGAGAGCCCGTATAGATAGATTCTTGACCTTGAGGCGGGAATGGGAGGACTATCGGGAGTACTGACTGAGTTTGACTCCTTGGCGAGCATGCGCACACTATTGTAGGCGGCATGGCGGATAGAGTTCATCGTTATGTGATGGGGCTGAACCGTCATATGATTCTTGCATGCTTGGGGTGGCTCTTGGCCCGGTATGGACATTGCGGGGATGCGGCGTATGCGAGAGATAGAGGATAGAGAGAGGATCGAGATTGACTCGAGCCCAGCCCGAAGGGCGGGGCAGCGGTCTCGGGCGGTTTGGCGGACGGCCTCGGCCAACTAGGTCCACATTCCGGCCGGCCTGAGTGCTCGATCCGCGATTTTACGCGGGGTCTGATCGGCGGTCATTCGAGGCGGTCGGGGCTCGAGGACGAGG